>CAAKHF010017158.1:0-49592 GCA_901007745.1 Hippocampus kuda
GCTCATGACTTATACAGTGCTGCTAAGTTAAAGGGGAAGTCAAGTCCATTTTTTTTTTGTTGACAATATGTTCTACTCTACAGTGTGTGGCCCCACCGTTCTATTTTTGACCCCCCCCCCCCCACCCCCCACACACACAATCACACACACATAAAGAGGCTAAGATGCATCCAAGCATCGCTGCGTTTTTTTGATAATATCCTGATTGGATGTGATCATCTTTGGTAACTCTTGAAGAAATCCTGTCGTAAATAAGGGCATTTAGGCATTTAATATTTCTATAAGTGCTTTGTCCCAGGTTCTGTGTTCAACTATTTACAATAACCTTACAATACTTTATATCCTCACCTTCAGGTCCTGTGGGATTAATTTGTATTTTTTCTAAGAAGATAAAACACCAAAATAAAATATTTTGGGGTATATCTGCAGGACAAACAACATTTTTCAATCGTTTGAGTTCAGGTCATCTATAGCCACTCAAGTCACCCCAAGTGTCCTCCCAAACATTATGAAATGGGTGATAGAGGATACTACATCATACATGGCGGAAGCTGCTGATTGGCAGAAGGGCCATCAATACACTCCTAATAATGACGGTGAATCATTCCAATCACAGCTGACAAAAATCAAGATGCAGCCAGCCAGTCAAGCATGTGTAATCAGTCTACTTGAGCATGGAAATTACGGTGTGGGGGAGGCCAGAGAACGGCGATGACGATATAAACCAAACACGACAAATCATGATGATTGAGGGAACATTTTAGCGTACTCGAAGATTGCTGCCATGTATGAACTCCACAGGTGTTGTAGGCTGTGTTCGGAATCACTCCCCATTGACTATTGGAGTGCCCTTTTTAAAGTACATTTGGGATTCAATTTGTTGCCTTTACTCTGAGAGGGCAAGTGGGCTGCCTTACTTTATATACACACACACACACATATATATATATATATATATATATATATATATACACACACACACACACATATACATATATATATATATATATATATATATATATATATATATATATATATATATATATATATATATATATATATATATATAATAAATTGACAAAAGTGAAGGTAAGTAAAAATTGTAAAAAGGAAAAGAAAAACAGTCATCACAATTTTATGTTCAAAGGAGTAGGAAGAAGTAAAAAACTTATCTAGTCCTACCCCCTTTGATATCTATCTATCTATCTATCTATCTATCTATCTATCTATCTATCTATCTATCTATCTATCTATCTATCTATCTATCTATCTATCTATCTATCTATCTATCTATCTATCTATCTATCTATCTATCTATCTATCTGATAGATAGATAGATATATAAGGGAGTATCATATGCTTTGATATATTTTATATATATAAAGGGAGTATCAAAGAAAAAAATAACTTTCTCAATGGTCCTGAAGTTACCTGAGATATTTTATTAATGGAAAACAACCTTTGTATCCACTTATCAAGGAGGTAATAATTACTGACGTTTATCTTTTAGTGTGATTCCCCCCCGCCCCACTGATAAGATCTATTAGACATTCTTGCGGATCATTTAGATACTTTACGTACGGCTGTCACATGCTGAAATGTAACCTTTGACTGCAGATGATGGGTCTGGGTTGTGGGAATATGAAATAAGGCTTGTCCAATTCATTATCAATATTTCACCATGACTGTACTTTCATTTTCTATTTATCATTTACAACAATGATCCACTGCCCTTCCTAATCTGTTGTCTTAAAAGTATTTCAGCTGTTTTACAGGCATAAACTGCTCTTCAGCCTACGGTAAATGTGCTGAGAAAATACATATTTTCTTTACTTGTTTGGGACATTTTTAGAGCCTGTTCTTATGTCGAGATGCTCTTTATAGGTCACTGTGGTGGTTTTGGGGTTTTGTTGCTATAGATTTTGCAAAGCAAAACAGCACAACATGAAACTGGCAGTTAGGTTATTGCTTTGGTATGCGATGGTGTCTAACTTTTGCTTCCCCCCAAAAAAGAAAAAAACAAACAAACAAGTGAGAACATGTAAAAAAACAAAACAAAAAATTGTTTTGATTAATTTGGTACATAATAAGAAAAAGAATGAATTATTTTTATTTGGGGTGATAATTGGGTAAAATAAAATAAATTGAGTTAAACTTTTTTTGAAGCAATTGATTTGTGAATTTCTATTCAATTAATTTCAAATAGTAAAGTTAATCATTGAGAATAGATAATTCATTTATTATTACTCTGTTATGGAATTTTCTTTCATTTATAAAATCAAATAATTGGTTGAATGATGTTTGATATGATAAACAATAAACAATACAAAACGTGAATAAAATAATTTCAATGTTAAAATAAAATTGTTCAAATATTTTACACTATATTTATAGATATTTAAGTTAATGGAGTTATTCATATCACAGAAAACACCTACAAAATTATATTAATTTCATGACGTCGTTGCTTAATGAATGAATGATTGGAATAAAATTATGAATTAATAAAAGTATTTATTCTGATCTTTGCATATTTATGTCTATATGAGATTGTTAATTGATTTTATGATAAGGAATACAAACAACCAAGTACGTTTTATTTTGTTTATAAAATACTGTAATTGTTAATTATTATACAGTAGTTTAAATAGCAAAATTAATTAGAATAATGAATGATTTTATTTTGAAAGAACCTGCATTCCAAAATTTATTCGGACGTCGACTGACGAAACGTTTCTCCACGCATGCCCTTGAGTCCGCTCCAAAGCTGCAGGGGGCAGCACTTACCTGCCTTCGTCACCGTGAACGCCTCGCTCGCTCTTTTTGATACGTCACCCGTGCAAAAGAAGAAGAAAGCCCTGTAGCCAGAGAGGAGAGGCTAATGTACGTCCACTACACTACGTTTGGGACTTACCAGCACGCACCGCGACGACGGCTATGATTGACCGAGTCCGAGGAGCTTTTCCCGAGCATGTCCTCACTTTTGCACGGGTGTCCCACCTGAAGTGACAAAAAAAGAGAAAAGAGCGCAGAGCTCTGTCGGAGACTGGGGGCATGGCGGTGGGCCAGGAGGAGCGATACCGCTGGACCTCTCGCCATTTTTCGAACACGAGAAAGCTGCCGTGTGTGGGACTCTTGAGGATATTATTTATTGCCTTTATCCACATGACGCGGGCGAATAAACAAGGTTTGTATGACGGAGGTGGAGAAGAAAGGGAAACGGGTTCGCGAGGCTCAAGTGAGCTAGCGTAACTTCCGTGTACATGTTTAAAAACCATTTGTTATTATGAATGTGAGTTCTTCAATCAAGCCTGACTTTCTGTTTACAAGCACCCTGGCTTTGGATGCTGGTTCGCGTTACGCTACATCGCGGTTTTGTTGTTGAAAAGCTGGGCTGGTTAGCATCGCGGAGCTACCTCCAGGGTAAATGAGGTGGCCCGGGATAAAGTTTGTAAACGTGGCCCGACTTGGCTACTCAGGTGGGGAAGGGAAGGGCATAAATGACAGCCGTGTCGTCATTTCTGCTCCCGGCTCGGGTGTCCGGACGCCTGGCAGGTCATGGTGATCCATGGCCTGTGGACAGCTGCCCCCCTGTCACGACCAACTCCTCGCAACTTTCCCCGCAACATTTTTTTTTTTTACCATCAAACGTCACACTAAGGCACTTGCGTATTTGGCGTGATTTAAAGAGGGCAGACATTCAGTTTCTCCTCTTTGATGGAAGGCTGTTTGGTTTCATAACGTTAACCTGCATTTCTAAAAAAAAATAATAATAATAACCCTGCATTTCTGTTTGATGCAGTGTTTAATCGTTGAACAATCATAAAGTGAAGTCTCCTGAAAATGATGATTTTGGAGTGTGCGATATGGCTGAAATTTAATATTTCTGTTTTTGCTAGATATCTTGAGAACGATCTGACAATATTATGGGTTCAGGAATATCTGGATTTATTTTTATTTTTTTTTAAAGGAAACAATATATCAATCCAAAAGGATGTGGAAAGTGTATATGTGTGTGCATAGATATCGATTTTTACAAAGACAAACTAACTCTTTAAGATTTAAAATACAATCGAGGCATATTTTTAGCTGAAATGTTGGTCCAATTCCAAATTGCTGTGTCCGATTTCACTCCCAGTGTGCAAATATTCTGCACCTCAGAAACACAAGGTTTACCAAGTTCAGGTGTATCGCTGTAGTTCAGGTGTATCGCTGTATTTGATTTCTGTACAAGCTTGCAAAAATAAGTCTTGCTGACACCACAAGCTCCCAAGTTTTTAGACTTTAGATGCATTTTTTCCCCCCCCTGAAAAACAGTGGTCCACTTCAGAATTATTTATCTGTTCAAACTTGCAAGTTGCCTTTGCTAACATTGAGATGTGTGTGGCTTCAGACTTATTCATTTCTGAGATTTTGGGGGGGGGGGTTAATTCCCAATCGTACAACTTCTACGTATTTAAACTTAAAAATAGGACCCCTAAAATGGCAGATTCTTTTTTTGTAATTCCTATATTGGACCAAAAATTAAGTCGTTCGTTACATATATATTGTTTAACCAATCAGACAGTTAATTTGTGATCATAATTTTATTCTGCCAAATAATGGCATTGGCATCGGTCGGATCCTACTTGAAAGACGTAATACTTTGACAGATTTATGAACAAAATAACCGCCCACTATAACATTTATGAGCAAAATAACAAACTTAATAACCCACTCTGACATTTGTGGCTCTTCCACCGTGACTCAAATTATTATTTTTTTTGGTCTTGCGCAATGGCAAACTGACAGTCAGCAAACGTTAGCCAAAATGTGCTGAAACACTGACTGCAGCACGAACTCAAGCAAGCGTGGAGTGTCCGTTTCTCATAAACTAACGGAGCTGTGATATGTTTGCACAGGGGGATTATTTTCGGCTCCGCTAAGACGCGTTAATTGACAGTTAGCGCTGCCGCGTTCATGAGTTGATTTAAAGTATCCCTTGTGTTAGCGTTTGCCCCCATTGATAATAACCACGCTTTGCTTTTGCTGGACCACGACACCGACGCGCGGTCGCATTTTGATGGTGTCGGGTGATATGGGCGAAAAGCCTCGTAAATCCGCAGCGCTATTACGTTTATCTGCGCTTCGGAATAACGCCAGAGTCGAGCGTTGGTGCTGTCTGTCAAAGTAATTGTGCAGAACTCTTTAAATGCCAGAGTGTTGTTTTTGAATTCCAACTCCCGCTGTTTGAATTTATCATCGGCGACATCAAGTCAAACACCTGAAGTGCTTTATGCGGGACGGTCGTTGCCCTGTGTCTTGCAGGACTGGGATTGCTAACGCTAAAACCAATGCAAATGACACAGCAATGATCTCTGTGGTGCTTGAGCTTTGATCTGCGCTTAAGATAAGATAAGAAAACCTTTATTTGTCCCACACTGGAGAAATTTGCAATCTACAGCAGCAGGATTGAAAGGGGTGGGGGGGGGGGGTTAAAAAGAAAAACAAAGCAATGCATGCACAAAATAAATGTTTCAGAAAAAAGAACTGTACACAGTACAGAATGCAATATAAAATATAGATATAAGCATATGTGATAAAGATCTCCAAACGGACCCATGTTAAAGGACAGAATGAAAATTCTCCAGCAATGCGCGTCGTTATCTTATCCTGAGCGATAGTCACAATCTTAACACGAACCAAAGCAATAATGGGAAAGGAAAAAATAAATCGAAATATTTGACCAGAAAGGAGGAAAAACAAAGAGGGGGAAATGTGAAAGTTGTTAGAAAGACAAATTCTGTCAATTGTAAAATGCCATTAAATATACGAAAAATGCACTATGGAAAATGCTACAAAAATAGCCTGGGAATGCAAGTTAAAATACATGAAATAAATATAATACAGTTATCAGGTATTAAAAAAAAACACAAAATCCACTATTTATTTTAAAAAAATATTAGAAAACGGTAAAAAATCAACGAAATTAATTAAACTACTGCACTCAAATAAACAGACAAAAACAGTACGAGACAGAAATCAAAACAAAAAATACAATAATTCAGGAAAATTGAATGAAACATCCAGATATGAGAGGAACCTGATTTTTCTCGCTAAAAGCGACTTCATGTATTCAGAGCTTGTACTGCGTCGTTCTCACCCAAAAAATACAAAAAAAAACCACACAGAGCAAAATGGAAATTACAACCGATTAACTACCCGATTAAAAACTCTTAACTGTTTTTGGCGGGAGCATTCAGCTTGGAAGTATTTGTGACTGCAAAGTTTACACGTTGTCCCTGCTGCTTTCTGTGTGGACAACAAATATAAAGGAGACAGCGCATGATTGTGTATAAGCTATGTTCTCTTGTAGGACGCACGTTTTGTCCTTTTCGTCTATGATGCTAAGTGTCCTTTTTTTTTTTTTTTTTAATCTTTCACAGCATTCATTCAGTGTGACACAGTTCTCGAGGTTCTACATTTTGGTGATGGAGGCGCTTTACCGGTAAGCTGTTTTATAATGCTAATTTCTACATTAAAGATGAACTTTTTGAGGTCCCCGTGGCAGTGTGTGTCCACATGTAACTTAAGCGTTTGAAATTTATGGTGGATTCACAGTCCTGTTTTTTTTTCTTTCCATACAATGACGCATCGATGACTGTCAGCTATTATGGCCTCTGTACAAAATCTAGGTGTGTTCTTTTGATCCCCTTGTACTGACTGCAGCCATGTCGTCTTTTTTGCAGGCTGACTCCGACATCAATGTTAGTTTATATCAACAAAGGTACGTATATCTGTGCTCCCAATGGTGACTCCAACTATCTAAGATGTACTGTACCTAGTGCTGTGGACTTTTGCATTGCATGCCTTTCTGTTTTGGATGGAATTATCCCCACCCTGCATGTTATGTTTTCAAATGCTCCCGATCGCTTTGGCTACCATTGTGTAGTTATTCTTCCAAGCACTGGTCATCTATTTTTAGAATGGACCCGTGATGATTTATGTTGTCCTGGGGGCTAACTAGTACCCTCTGGCAACATTTTTTTTTAAAGTGTAAATTAGTGGTCATGTTGCCTCCCCCCTCTCTCGATGTCCTCTGCTCACCCCTCCCCTCTCAGCCGAGAAGGAGCGGAAAAGAAAGCCACTGGTCTCTCTTTATTAACTTCTGAAATTTCTCATTGAGCGAGCTCTGCAAGCAGCCAATCATATTGTGCCATCTTGATTGAAAACCACGGTAAAGTGTCAAACCGGTAATGCATACCCGAGTATGGAAACATTTGAACTTAAATTGCATTTGTGATTGTTTCACTTGTTAAAAAAAAAAAAAAAACACGCGGGAAGTTGCATTAGAACCGTGTTATGTCGCCCCCCCGATGATAGAGGGATGTTTACATCAGTTTGATGCCGTTTCAAACAACCCCGGTAAATTGACGGATTTCACGTGCTGTCAAAAGCCAGAGACTGCTCTGCGCTATTTTCCGCACCAAAATATCTGCGCATGTATCATCAGACCCCCTAATGGCTACAGTGAACTTTCCTTTTGGACCCCAATGAAGTGGGTCACCCATAGATTTTTTTTTACCCTCGGTGGCAAATGTTTTAGCCTAGCCCTCTCTTGAGTTGGTCTCGGGGAGGCAAGCAAGAAGCCTTGACTGTAAGGTACATTCTGATCCGGCAAGGGTTATCTCACGACCGCTCCCCCTCTCTGTGAGAGAGAAAAGAAGATATTTTCATTTTCATTTTTTGTCTCCCTGAAGTGAAAGAAAACCTCCCTCACAGTGAGGTGGTTGTTAATCATTATCTCCCGCTCTGCAGGGTGTGCCCTCGGGTAGGAAGACTGTTGTCAGTGTGGGCCTCATGTCTGTTACCAGCTTAACTCCCAAAAACTTGCCACATATTTGCACAAAATACGGTTTGAAGCACACCCAGATTCTTTATTTTTTCTTTTCTTTCCTTCCATGAGTCACATCCAGAACTCTGGTGTTTGACCTTGAAAGCTCCGCCAGTTGCTCTTTGTGCTTTCATGGCTGTCGATGTGAGGCGGTTTGCAAAAACTAGCTTATGGAGAGAAAGGGAAATGAGCAGATATTTACAGGAGCGAAGGTGCGACTCCCAAGACGGTGCCACATGGCACATGTAAAACTCGAAGCGGGGCAAGCTTACATAGCAAATGTATTCTCGACAATTCTTTTTGCTGTTATTTCTGTTGCGGTCAAAAACATTTACCCAGTTCACAACGATTTAGCAAAAATAGCAAGACAACAGTGCTTTTGAAGAATCCTCATGCAGTTTAGTCCCGGCAATCATATAATTTGATGTGCGTTGGTGTCTGTGCCAGCATGCGGTGTGATCTATAAAATCCTTGTCCGAGTTGGATCGCTGAAGTGCCTCTTTGACTGCCCCGGTCTGTCTTTTATACCTTTCACTGCAACAATGACACTCCCGTTTAAAAAAAAAAAAAAAAAACAATAAGATAATGTATGAAGGGACTCTGTTCCTGCTTTTTACAAACTTCAACTGCTCTCAGTCATTTCAGTTGTGACTTTGAGGACATATTGAAACGTTTATACACAATCAAAGTGTATAAACGTTTCCACACAATATCCGAGAAAGCGCGCAGCTGACGCGCTTGCCTCGATAAAAAGGGAAAGTGGCTCTTGGCGACGATCGCCCCGTTTATTGACCGAACGTGTATATTCAGTGACGGACCGTCCACATCTGCGACCATGTGACACCGTTTATCCGTGACTCAAATTTCAAATCCCAGCAAGACATGTGGCCAACAGGACCGTGGTATTGTTCTTTTGTTTGTTTTTAATTTCCCTCACAATAACTTATTTTCCCTTTTCCAAGGTTGGAATGGCTGTTTGGGATAAATTTTTTTTTTAAATGCAATTTGTATTGCTTATCGAGTCTGCAGTTCGTTTAAAAGTGACGGAATGATCAGAGTACATCTGTAGCTGACAGCTCTGTGTCGTTTTTGTTTTCTTCCCGTCAGCTTACCTGGTAACTCCATTCTAGCCAACTGTCAAATCTATTGTGGGAAGACTTGGGGACCACATGAGGCCCTTTCAAACACAGAACCAAACAAAAGAGCCGTTGAGCTGGCCTGTATTCTGCTTGCACACAACCCAACAAAGTGGGACATTCCACCGGCGACAATGCAACTTGACGCAGTGAGATTCAGAGGCGCGGTGGCCAGCGATAGTTGCGTTCAACTTCACACCTCCGTCCCATCTTTTCACTGTTCCCCAAATGTCTGTGTCCTCCATTCAGCGCCTTCTTTTCACACAGAGGCAAAATGTTGTTCAAAAACATGCGGAGGAAACGACCGTACAAAAAACATTTCAAGCTCGTTTGAGCTCCTATTTGTCTGTTGCGCTTCCATCGTGATTGGCATCGCGTCGTGGCAGTTGTGGAGTCCCGGCTCGAAATTCCCACACGCAGAATTTGTTTAATTATAATCACTGCAATGTGTTAAATAATCACGTATGATTGTTTGGCCTGAGCAGATCAAGGAAGGTCAACTCATTGGCTCCCCTGAGATGCATTCTAGTAGCCCCGCCCCCTCCCCACCACCACGACTGCTGACCCTCCTCAGATCCGTGGCTTCTCCAGTTACTCCCGAGCATTCAGCACATCATTTCCAAAGCTCCGAGCTCAACGCTGCTCAATGCAATTGACACCCACGGCACGTTTTGATTCTTCGGAATCTGAATGGGGTGGGGAAGGGGGGGGGGCGAGGATTGGCTGCAGATCACACTCGATCCTTCGCTCCCGGTCTTTTGACACGGCCGATTTCGGTGTATATAAGTGCGCGCACGCCTCCGGAGAGAGAAATCCATCCCGGGGCCCTCCGAGGATCACGACGCGGCGGCCTGGTGTCTGTTTCGAGTGTCAATGAAAATGATCTCGGCTTGATTGTCTGTCAGGCAATGTGAAGCTGTTGAACTTGTAGTAGATTGTGGAATTACGGAGAAATTTGGCACTGTGGGTGTGGTTACAAGAAAGAGGCTTTGCCAGGTTGTGTGATGTGGTTAAGGTGTCGAATGTCAATATTTTCATTGAACAGGAATAGATTTTATATGAGGCCGCCTAATTGGTCAGAGCTAATTTTCCTTGCTCGGCTGTTCGGTACGAGTGAACATACTTTGAAAATATCATGACCTAGGACAAGCTATGGAACAAATTTGCTGGTACTTTCGGGGCACCGGCCGGCAACCTCGGAGGCACGTCATAAACACGCTGCCAGTTTTCACAGCCGGCGGGTGGCGGGATTGTCTCCTGGCGGAAACCTTGCCGGCGTCTGCCAAAATCAAAGGTGCTTCAATGAAAAAGTGTAATGGCATCTTCCATAAACTTTACGTCTTTTGTGAAATTGGGGGGGGGGGGGCGCGTAGTGGAATCTCAGTCTGAAACATAGAATGGCAAATGAAACTGTCTCAAGTTGTCTTCCCATCCGCGGTATGACACCCTGCCGTAACGCAAAACTCGTGTTTAGCATGACGATCCCTCTTTTTTGATTAGCTAAACTGGCTACACAGTTCGGGGTTACAGTGCCAGCGGGTGAACAAGTATGCGTCATAAAATGAAAGAAAAATAAAAAAATACACACACAAAGCCGACAAGGTCAACACAATTTTTTATGATGAAGTGTGTGCCACACCTCTGCCATGCCTTTCCATTGATCTCAGATTGGCTCCTATTACATCTGTCTGCGCCGGAGAGGCCCTGCTCTGTCGCCAAGATCCAACTGTCGCCGAACAGGCTAGGCGGGTTTATGCCTCCGTCCGTCCTTGATAACAAGTGCGCTTCATCCCTTGATAGGCGGAGGTGTTCACACGAGTCGCATGGCTGCAAATAGTGCGTGCGCGCCACGCTGCTGCGCTCGTGGACGTTGCAAATGGAAGCGTTCCCAAATTAACCATTTCTGAGCCTTGTGCGTGTCTTTCGATGGGTCTTGCAACGAACTCCGACTTGGATGCTGTTCTCCCTCATCTTTTCCTGCTCCTGTCACATGTCTCTTTCCCCCGCAGCACGGCCCCGCACGGTGGGAGCTGCCGACCCATACGCTTCGAACCTCCAATGTTGGACTTTCACAAACAGTGAGTTTCCGACTCTTTGTCGCGTTCGCACACTCGACACGCCTCATCAGCAATAATTACTAGAAAGCCCTGGAATGCGCTCCATTCGACTGCACAGTTTGCCTCGTTTCAATTTAGCTCAATTTATTGGCAACGCATTCCGCTGTTGACAGCAGGCACACGCCCATGCCACATGTCACATGTAAATCGGTCCATGAGAGACGTTGTGGTTCAGAGGACTCATCGCTCGAATCAAATGTCAAGTGGGCCAGACCGGTAAAATCAGAGCATAATTAACGTGCAACATGAAGTTGGGGTTTGCCCTTTTTGTTTCAATATAAAATACATGAAGATAATATTTCGAATCAAGTCATTAAATTGACTTATGAATATGTTGGAATTATTTTCACTCCATGGATGAACGTCAAACATCTACTATTATGCATTTTATGGAATTACATCAGCAATCGGAATCCACTAAACCAAATTCTTTTGTAGTGACGATGTTGACAAACATGGAATTGCGGCATGAAATTGCCCATTTCGAAGCTATTACCACCGCAAGGATTCATTTTTCGCCGCACTGGTGCTGCGGGATGAACCAAACGGCGTGCAGTCAGCCAATGCTAAAAGCACCCTGCCTTCGCTTGTAGTTGACGCTAAGGTTATGATTGGCGAGTCAAGATCGATGAATAGATCTTCTGCCCTAACCATGCGTTTGACATGAGAGCGTGGTATATAAAAGATTGTGCCTGAATGTGTCAAAAGAAAGAGGGTGGAAGTGGATGTGATCACATCTCTCCACTGTTATGAATCAAAATGGCGACCCCGCTGACTTTTTAGGTGGTTCGAACTACTTCCGCCACTATGGGCACTGCACTGTAATACAATACTTCCGCCACTAGGGGCATTGCACTTCACTGTAATACAATCACTGGGGGCAGAATAATAGATGTTGTCATTGATACATTTTTTTTTCAGTAATCAATTCTCCACACACACAAGCTCACAATCTCGGCCGCCCTCGAATGGACTGGTCCCACCGCTCGACTCGCTCATCCAGTCTTAAGATACATTCATGGCCTCGACAGTCAGAAATTGTCATACGCTTCACACCCAATCCACGGAAGATAAATGCACCTGTGCTACGTGGATTGTTGGAAGACTTTTCCAAGTTTGTGAGACCGTGCGTGAGTCGGTGGATGGGAACGGCAGGAAAGAGGAAGAAGAGCTTGTCGTCGGTTGATCGACCGGCGCTTGTCAATGGGCAGTTGTCGCGCGCCGGGTAAGGGGTTCCCGCCTGTCACAAGCCACACTCACCCCGGCTTACCACGACAACAACAAACATGGCACTTATCAGCCCTAACCTTGAGAAAGCCCCCTTATCGCTCTGACCAAATCACGGCGGCCCTTGGATTTTTCCGTTGACGAAATCGACTTCATACAAGTTGAACTCCACGAAAAAGGTTCAAAAGTTTGCGGCGACCTTGTTGAACAGCTCCCACACGTGACTTCCCCCCTGAGTGCTAAATGTTAAAGTTGTTAAAACAAGTTATAACTGGCAATCTCCGTCTGCCGGGACGGGTTAGGTCAGTCTAATTAATAGCAAGAGCGATCAAATGTTCGCTCATTGTTGGAGTCCATTCACTATTCTTTTACAGCTGCGAAATAAGCTCACCTCAAATAAACTTGTCACGACACAACGAACCTGTTTCTCAACAGTCGAGTCTTATTCTGTTCGGCACGCACTTGAATAAATAATTACCGCTTGTTGGAGCAACACAATGTCAACAGATTGCTGACTGCCAATGGACGAGGAAAAAGCCTCCAGCTCTGAATTTGTTTGTGTGCGCGGTGAAAGTGTCAAAAGAAAGATGCACGTCTTGTGTTCTGTGATTTAAAGAAAAAGTGTTATTGTTTTGATAACAATTTTTCAATCACTGTTTTTTGATTGCTTGTAATTTAAGGCTGTAATTTATTTCTTGTTTTCTTTTTCTTTGCTTTTATATTTTAATTTAGATTTTATTTTGTTTTTGTTTAAAAATAAGCTTGCATTAACGGGGTTTTTTTTCATTGTGGATGGAAACAAGATATGCACATCTTGTTATCTAATCTTTGTTTTTCTTCCATTGACAGGCCTGTGGGGATGCCAAAAATGGAGAAAGTTTATTTACATAATCCTAGCTCAGAAGAAATTAGTTTGATATCAATATCAGCGACGACGGCGCATTTTCACGCCTCCTTTTTCCAGAACAGGGTGAGTGCATACATATTACTTCTGTTTTGCCACATTGTGGCTGATGGCATCTTCAAACAATGTAGCATCTGAGCCCTTCCTGTTCGTGTAGGAGTCCAAGTGATTCAGGTATTTGACCTTGGGAGGTAATATCAGAGGTAGAGGTAGGACAGAGCCCATTTGTATCTCCATACAGCTGGGACGGAAGTGTGAAGTTCAATTCCCAACACGGCCGCCCCATTTTTCCTGCCAAGTATTTCATACTCTATAATATCCCACCTTCACTGGGTTCCACGTCAAAGAAACGAGCGGATGAATGCGTCTTTTCTGCTGCGGCTCGGATGAAGCAATTTTTTGGCATCTTCGTAAAATATTGAAGTGTATGTTCTCTCCTGATTATGTCACATTTTTTTACATGACATCTAGCGTGTGTGCACATCCGCTGAAAGAAAGCGCTATCAATGAAAACCTAACAAAGACAATTGAACACAACATAATTTAAAAACAATAAAATAGAAGAGGGGAGATCCCATAGATGTTTTACGCTAATCTGTTTTTTCTGTGTCCTCCACAGATAATCCCGCCAGGAGGGAACACGTCGTTTGATGTCGTGTTCCTCGCGCGAGTCGTCGGGAATGTAGAAAACACTTTATTTATTAATACGTCACATCACGGAGTGTTTACATACCAGGTAAGTAGTACACGTAAAGTCCCGCGTATTTTGTTGTTGTCTTGACTTGGCTGAATTTCTTCCCTGCCCAACCCATCTCTGAAGGTTTTTGGGGTGGGGATCCCAAACCCTTACAGGCTCCGTCCCTTCGTCGGGGCTCGAGTCCCGGTAAACAGCAGCTTCTCGCCGCTAATAAACATCCATAACCCCTACAGTGAGCCACTTCAGGTAACGTCACCCTTCCCTCAAACTGTTAATGAGATATTAAAAATACTGTTATTAAAATGGCTTTGTGTTTGTGTTGGTTGGCTGGAGGTGGTTGAGATATATTCCAGTGGAGGGGATCTACATCTAGAGCTTCCCACGGGGCAACAGGGAGGCACTGGGAAATTATGGGTGCGTGATTTGCACGTTTTGTACTAGAGATTTTCACATTTTTATGCTTGTAGCGATGCCGAACAAGGTAAAACAACATGTTTGTACAAAGCTCGAGGTTTCTATCAAGCATTTGTACGCTGAAATCAGTATCATAAAAAAGGGCCATGCCGCCACCCGATTCAGTAAAAGCCACACCAAGTTATTTGATTAAATGGCTCGTTGCTTGTCTTCAAAACAAAGCGGCTGGGGGAGGTGTGTGTTCTATCACGGAAGCTCTTGTTTGGTGGACGCCAATGACAT
The DNA here is from genome assembly GCA_901007745.1 of Hippocampus kuda. Lineage (NCBI taxonomy): Eukaryota > Metazoa > Chordata > Actinopteri > Syngnathiformes > Syngnathidae > Hippocampus > Hippocampus kuda. Next base: position 14,651 of record CAAKHF010017158.1, read on the forward strand.
AACGGGGTTGTGGTCTTCAAGCCGATCGCAGTTACTTTCACTATTGCAACCTTCCATTATGAACTATCGGAAACTATGGTATAGCATTTCATTAGTAATGTACCGGATATAATCGTCTATCTTCGAACTGAACGACATCCCCTGGTCCCCCCCCACATCCTGGCAAGGAAAGCCAGAGAAAATCCATTTAGAGGGAAAAGTGGAAGAAACCTTGAAAAGGCATGACAGATGGAGGAATTTTCCTTCCAGGAGGACAAGGCTGCAATGGATGCCAAGTGGGCAACATTAATCACATGATGCTGTACAATGTTAGTTTCAACAGCATGAGAGTCTTTTTAATGAAATAAAGCGCCGCATTTAGACACCTTTCTGCGAAACGATTCTCCTCAGGACTTGTCGTGTTTGGTCGATGAAGTATCCTCATTGCCGCCAAGCCTCCTTTCTGACCAGGGGGTGAAGCTGCAGTAAAACAGGCCAAAATCCAGAGTATGTGTTGATGATGCCAAGTCACTTGAAAATGACAGATTTTCAGCCAACCTAGCCGCCAGGTCATGAGCAAAGAAACGTTTTATGCAAAGTGACATTCAGCTTGCAAAACATGCAGTTGTTTTGTTTGTCGATTGTTCAATTTCAAACATCTTGGATAATTACATTGAGTTTAGCTTTGTGTGTAAACGCGTTTTATAAACCCAAGAGCCGCATTGTGACCGCGCTGTGGTTTTGTCCCCAAGGAGATCGCGCCCTTTGAGACGAAGGGCGTGATGAGAGCCAGCTTTTCGTCCAGAGACGAGGATAACCACACGGCTTTCATCCGAATCAAAACCAATGCGCCCAACGAAGACAAGTTTATCATCCTGCCCGTTGAGGTGGAGGTCACATCAGGTGTGCTGTCTTATTTTTTCTTTTTTCATATTTTTCTTATTTTTTTTTCTGCGTGCCTCCACGTCTCATGTTTTTTTAACACTTTCTTTGCAGCACCTGGCATTTACTCTTCCACAGAAATGCTCCACTTCGGCACATTGCGCTCTCAAGGTACGTATTGTGAACATCGGATACATTGTATTTGTTTCCCCATGCACTCAAGCCCTCCACCCCCTTTTTTTTTTGTATTTATTTTTTCAGATCGGCCAAAACAGATGGCTTTGTATCTTTTAAATTCCGGAACAAAAGACGTTCCCATTACAGTAGGTTGCTTTTTGATCTGCTTTTAAAACACATGGATATGTCATTTTGCTTGACCGGCTCGTCCTTTTCTCTTTACAGTAGGTTGCTTTTTGATCTGCTTTTAAAACACATGGATATGTCATTTTGCTTGACTGGCTCGTCCTTTTCTCTTTAACGCAGAGCATCCGTGCGACGCCGCCCAATGACGCCATCACGATAGACTTTAAAGCCATCACACTCAGAGCGGGAGATAGCAAATACACCAAAGTAGCTACTATTAGCTTTGATGGTAAGTCTATTATATTCATATTCAGGCATCCATCTCACTTCTCATGCGTGCTTCCTTGAAAACGTCGGTACAAAATGTTTTTTCAACAGTCCGGAACGTAACTTCAGTGACGCTTTCAAAGTTGTTGCCATGATACATTTTGAGCAATTCCTGGATATTTTTAACTGAAACTTTTCAACGAATCGGAAAAGGGGGTTCCCTGAGCAGAAGATAAAATGAAGAGATCAAGGAGAATGTTGAGAAATAATCCTTATACCGTTTTACTGTAATTTGAAGGTGTCTTTTTTTTTTTGAGGAGGGGCAGATTCTTTTTAGGTGATGTGACAGAAAAATACTTCCCAAAAAGTGTGTTTTTCTAAAACAAAAAAAACCCCTTAACTTCTCTGGAACCCATCATTTGCTTTTCAAAGATCCTGGTATGTAATACTCATGTTGAAGTGGCCATTCCAAATCATCTCGTCAGGCTTAATGTTTTTACACTGTAACTTCAAAGTTTTTATAAATTGTAACTTCGTTTTATTTTGCTACGTGCGCCATTCTGCTACCTCTTTATGGAGATGTAGTTTTGATTTTGTTTTGCAACTGACTGCTGACTTGCTCAACTTCCTCTTACATGTGTTCTCATTTCTCACTGCAGCCTCCAAGGCCAGAAGACCATATCAGTTCTTTGGTAAAATCACAGTGAAAGCAAAGGAAAAGACTTACTCCAAGCTCGAAATCCCCTACCAGGCAGACGTTTTAGAAGGGTAAATCAAACTTGCCTGTCAAAAGATAGGTAAACTGTGCGGTCGTAAAGTTACTTTGTGTCCCCTTGTTCAGCTACCTGGGCTTTGACCACACAGCGACGTTGTTCCACATTCGTGACAGCCCAGTGGACCCGGTTGACCGGCCCATATTCCTCACAAATGCCTTCAGCTTTGCCATACGGATACACAACGTGTCGCTGCCCGAAGAGGCCAAAACCATGTTCAGCGTGAGTCCCCAACAACTCTCAACCCTCCTCCAGTGATCATTTCTCACGAATAGCGATAATCTTCCAGGGTCAGTTTGACCCACAGCAAGATGAATGATCTAAAAGTCTCAAATGGGGAAACAATCCCAGTGAATGTGAACATTTATAAACATGCAATGATTTGTAAATCATTTTCAACCGATATTAAATTGAATACGCTACAAAGACTTTTCAGCAATTAATCATTACCGTATTTTCCGCACTATAAGGCGCACCTAAAAGCATTCCATTTTCTCAAAAGCCGACAGTGCACCTTATAATCTGATGCGCCTTATATAAGGATCATTATTCAGATTTCTTGGACGTAGTATTTTAAATTTCTGTAAAGCATTTTGAAACGGCTGCAGCGGTTGTGAAAGAGCTGTAATGTATTTTATTAGCTTTAGTGTAGCTCCATCTAGTGAATGTATAACGCAACTGCAGCCACGATTGTAGCTTCGATTCTATGCGCCTTATAATGTGGTGCGCCCTATATATGAAAACAATTTTAAAATAGGCCGTTGAAGGTGCGCCTTATGGTGCGGAAAATACGGTAAATTTGAATTTTACGGCTGCAACACGTTTCCCAAAAAAGCTGGGACAGATGGCAAAAAAAAAAAAGCCTGAGAAAGTTGAGAAATGCTCATCAAACATCTGTTTAGATAATCCCACAGGTGAACAGGCTCACTGGGAACAAGTGGGATTGTGTATAAAAGGAGCTTCTCTGAATAGCTCAGACATTCACAAGCAAAAGATGGGGCGAGGTTATGACCAACTGCGTGAGAAAATAGTCAGAACAGTTTAAGGACAGTGTTCCTCAAAGTACAATTGCAAGGAATTTAAGGATTTCATCATCAAGGGCCCGAGAATCTGAAGTTAATTCGAGCCACATCTTAACAGGAGGGGGTTTTATATGCTTCACAAGAAACGATTCACCACTTCCCTTTTCTGTCACTTAATAGGTACAAAACTTCACCTCGCCGGTGCTGGTCCCCGCACACGAGTCGCGCTACATCTTCTCGCTACTCTTCCAACCGGTTCGGCCATCCATCCACATTGACAGCAACATCCTGCTCATCACCAACGCGTCAAAGTTCCACCTGCCTATCAGGGCCTACACAGGCTTCCTGGAGGTACACGTCGAACACCACTCCCCCTTTTACTTGCACCCTCCCTTGGAAAAATATTTTACTTTGGGATGCACGATAACTGCTGAGATGACAATGATACTTTTATTGAATTTTATTCTGTAGTATTGAGGGACTACTGAAATTGGAAAGTGAAAAGTGGCCAACGCAGTGCCCTATATTGACCCCAAATTCACTCAACTGATCAAACAAGAGTGACGTGCGTTTTCTCATGCCCCCTTTCGTCCGCTACAGCCTCAAGTGCTGCCACCCAGCCTGAAGAAGAACATACTAGACTTTGGCATCCGCAGCGCCACAGACACCAGCAGCATCATATTTGTGGTGGTCAACAGCAACCCCATAGAGGTAAACGCTATCGCCTATTCCCGTTGAGCGCGTGTCGGTTTCAATAGCAATCTTAACGTGTGCTTTTGTGCCGGATGTATTCATGTCTAAATTGACCACGAGTTACTCAACCCCAAACAGTCACGTATTCACAAATTTATTAACAAAGTGTGACTTTTTAACTCCCAACAGTTGGAGATAAGGTCCTGGCAGGTGACGGGTGACAGCCTCTCAATGGAGCTGCTCAAGGCTGAGAAAGGAAACGCTACAATGGCATCCAGTCGCCTGAGGGACCTGCAGAATGTTTCTGCGTCTCATCACAAAACGGTAAGAGTGCCAAAGACAATGTCCTGTTAGGGTAGCACTTTCCTAAAAAACAAAATAAAAAATTAAATAAAATAGTACCCGAATGTAATCCGGTCAAAAACCGTAAGCTCCCCTGTCTTTTTAGTAGTGGTACTTTTAAGAGTGACTGTGCGCAGTTCAAAAGGTAGGAAATAATAAATCTGAGTATAAAAGTGCTGCCTTTCACACGCTGCATTTTATGACAATTTTTATAGGTCTGAATCCGCTTTTATATTTCGAAATGCTACAAATCTCAGCTGTTACCTCAATCATTGTATTTTTATTTAATAGCTGACTCATTTGTCAGGAGCTTTATTTAATATCCTCCATGACCTTCTCTTATGTTAGTTTGTATTAATAATGCAAAGAATTGGAAGTGCCATGATTTACTGTCTCCATAATTTTGCTTCTTTTTCTGATTTGGTTTTTGCCATTTATACGGTTTTAGTTTCGGTATTGAGGTACTTTTTATAGGTGTGGTATCTACATCAAGATTTTGGTACCACGATGAAACGAGGCGTTGCTGTTAATTGGCTGTTTAGTCTTTTAATCGTAAAAACAATACACTGATTTGTGACGAAAGGTGTGTCTACGCGACAGTTGCTACGAAAATATGCTGGATGCTTTGTTGTGTCTAGTTCTTTGTTTAATTAATTGCTTGATGGTTCACTGTGATGTTCTGAGGTCATACTGGTCGCTTGACAGTCATTTTTACCAATGACAGTAAGTATATTTTACACATAAATGCGATGACAGCTAGTTGGCGTGAACTCTTTGGACTTTTTTTTTTTTTTTTTTTAAATATAAACATGTCCACAGATTTGCCTGTCTCACTATTTTGGCTCTCAAGGTTTTTATAGGGTCGGGCTTTTACGCCGCTTTCCGCGTGACACTAGTGGCCAATGCCCTGGAGGGCACGTACGACGGAGCCGTGCACATCACCACAGACTACGAAGTAAGTCGCCATCTCTCCCCCCCCCCACCCCCACTTGTCTGCGACGCCACCTCAACTCACCCGCTCACTCTTGATCGGCATTTTTCCCCCTTAGATATTAACCATCCCGGTGAAAGCGCTTATCGCGGTGGGCACATTAACCAGCTCCCCCAATCACCTCATCCTGCCTCATTCATTTCCAGTAAGTAAGACAGCTTTTACATTAGCACTTGTTGGTTGTATTTAATGCAAACCCACAGTGTTCAAAATTATTAAGCATATCCTCTTTTGGGTCATTTTTCCTGACTAGTCGGTAGGATTTACAATGAATACGATTCATTCTTAACTGTTATATTGCCGTCTAATATCTGGATTTTACGCAACAAAATGACCACAATGACAAAAATAAATTGTAAAATACACATTAAATCTGTTCTAAATGAAAAAATCGGTTGTCAAAGAACTCAGAAAAAAGTATTTGCATGGCATTTAATTTTTAAAAAAATCTACACTAAAAAAACATATTTTGCAGAGGGTGTTGGAAGTTATATTGGTTATCATTGTGTTTTGTTGGCCTGTTGTAGGGAAAAGTTGTGCACCAAATTTTCAGTGTCCGCAGCTCGTTCTCGCAAAAAGTGAGGCTCGAGCAGATTCGCTCTCTGACTGAAGACATCCGCTTTTACTACAAGCGCTTGCGCAACAACAAGGATGAGCTCGAGCCCAAGCGCAAATCCAAGGTATGCCTTACCCTTTGAATCGTTGTATTTTTAACATTCTGCCAACGAATTGCCCTTTTTTGGGGGGGGGGGGCATGGAGTGAATTCACCCGAATTTACCCCAATCAGAATTTGTTATCCAGACACAGTTGATGCTAAAAAATAGTTTTTACCTGTGCCAAAATGTCATTGTTTGTCGGATTCGCCTTTTAAAGAAAAGTGACACAAAGGCCTGTTCTTTGCTACTTTCAGCTTAAAACACGTATTGTCCCACCTAACGTATCTCTCATGCCACTTCACAGGTCGCAAATATTTATTTTGACGCCAGCTTGCAGTGTGGAGATCACTGCTATGTGGGGCTGCCTTTCGTGTTTAAATGTAAGTGTTGTGACATCAACCGTAGTGCTCGCAACGGCAATCTTGGGGGTAAAATAAACAAAGAAATAACTTAATCCTTGATTGACAGCGGAGTCAAAGCCTCATGGGATGGTGCTGCAGGAGGACATTTGGGATTCCGATGTGGATCTCCACCAGAAACTTCTCAGGCGATGGAATGAGTTGAAAGTGCTCTCCGGCCACATGTGAGTGATTTATCCTTTTTTTTCCTTTCAAATTAGTGGCTCGGTGGGTGGACAGAACTATTTACAGAACACCACATGCTTTTTTTCTCTCTCTTCCCCGACTGAAGAGTTGAAGCCATGTTTGAAGTCAACACGGATCTCCAGAAAAATGTCCAGGCTAAAATTACAGCCCAGCTGATCTGGCCCTCGCTGATCAACTCCACGCGGCACGTAACGTTTCCGCTGACCAACACAAACAGCTCAGCTGTAAGTGCCGGACAATGCGCCTCTTGTGCGCCCGCAAACGCCCGCAGGAATGTCTTGAGGTGTTGTTAAATTCTCTTCCACTCTCCGCGCCTCCTCAGGAAAGAGAGATAACGCTGCAAAATCCAGCCGACGTTCCCGTGTACGTCCAAGTGCTCCCGCTGGCGCTACTGCCCAACCCATCGATCTTCTCAGAAAAGTTGTTAGACAGGTGGGAAGTCACTCGCAATCTCTTGCGTCATCTCAGTTTGTCGACATGCATCGTTTGCAGACGTGTTGAGCTTGTTTTATTGACCCAAACTGTTACTGGTCTGCCTTCGATACGATAGTTAGCGCTGCCTTCACTGGGCCTCCTAGGCTGATTTTACACTGCAGGTTCACATACCCAATTGTAATTTAATGCCTACAGGATCCCCCGTCATCCAAAATGTGCTATATAAGTTGAGGGGGGGGGGGGTTGTCACTAGTGGGAATGCAGCCAGCCTAAATATAGTACCATGGACTATTCATAGTTCCAAACTTGATGAGGCTGTATGACTAAATAGCTCACTGGACGAACTGATTCATCACCACCACCTCTTAAACTCTTTTACATGACTTATAAAAGCCGACTCTAGTCTGTATTTGTCCTCGCTGCTGTTTTGTATGAATGGCACAGGAACAAAGTTAACTCTGAAAATGTCTGGAATCTCTCACTCTGCTCAGGAATAAAATTTGCCGACCTTTTCTTATCGGGTCTTGTTCCGATAGATGTGTTCGATGCAGTTTGATTTTTGTCAGACTCCTCCTCTCTATTTGTCAGATGGCAACCCGAAAATCTGTCCAGCATCAACATTGACCCACACACGATGGAGTTCCAAGTGCAAAGAAACCAGGTGAGTGGTTGTGGAGATCCCGGGGACCCTGTTTGTCTCAACTGACATTTTTGTCTGCTCGCCAGTCGACTGCGGCCAAGAGCGGCATCGGTTTTGCGGAGGGATCAAGCCGGCCCTTTGTGTACAACCTGGTCCTGATGCCCAGGGAGGTGAAGTCCTTCAACGTAAGATTCACGCCGGTCCGCAACCACAGCGTCTCCTCGCTGCTGATAGTCAGGTGAAGTCCTCAGCTTGCAAACGCAATTCTCTCTGCCTTGAGTGTGTTGCCCTCTCTTTAAAGTCCCCGTTCTGGCTTTTCAGGAATAATTTGACTGTGATAGACGCCATCGTCCTGCACGGCCACGGCGCCACCGAAAGCCTCAAAGTGGCTGGGAAATCTCCGGGACACGGCAGCTCGCTGAGGTTCAAGATGACGGAAGCGCTGCTGAGAGAATGCACAGACAGTGAGTACCTGCGCCAAGGCCAAAAGACCTTCATGCTGAAATTTTACCGAGAACTCCCAACTAGGAGGCAATGGTGCTCAACACAAACCAGCTAAGTTAACGCCAATTGATTTCAGAAAAAAGAATCAAGGATCCTACTTTCACGCTGAAGAGAACGTTCCGCGTCGAGAACACGGGCCTGCTCCCCATCACCATCCGCTCGGTGGAGATCAACGGACAAGCGTGCGAAGGATTCGGATTCAAGGTTCTGAACTGTCAAGAGTTTTTACTTCAACCCAACACGTCCGAAGACCTCGTCATACTGTGAGTGACGTACGACTGACAAGTTCCAAAATATCCTCTCTAAAATGACCTATCCTCGCAGATTCACGCCAGACTTCACCACATCGCGAGTGATACGCGAGCTCAAGTTGGTGACGTACGGAGGCTCCGAGTTCCTCTTCGTAATGAACGCCTCGCTGCCCTATCACATGCTGGCGGCGTGCGCCGAGACCCTGCCCCGGCCCACCTGGGAGATGGAGCTCTGCATCATCGTGGCCGTTGTCATGAGGTGAGATCAGGAAAGTGTGTATATAGAAGCTCGGGTAAGCTGGGTGAAGACTGACGATTCAAATACCCTCATACTTCATATTTGCCCTTCAGTTCTATGTTTCTCTTGGTGATCGGCACGGCCTACCTGGAAGCGCAGAGCATCTGGGAGCCTTACAAAAGGCGCGTGTCTGTCGAGACCAACTGCACCTTGGAGACGGGGAGGCCATTTAATCTCAGGGAGATAGTACAACTGCACAGCGAGTCAAAGTGAGTGAACGAAGACAACATAAAACGGGTTGTGTACTTACGAACAGTGTTAGCTTGAGCCAGCGAGCATCACCACAGACGGTACATCTCAATTTCAGATACACCCGTAGTATCCAGCTCGTGACCGCAGCTTATCTATTTTATGAACACCGCTAGCATTAGCTTTATCGAGCTAGCATAAGAGAGGCGCACATCTGTTTTGCTTCTACCATTAACAGGGTGCCCAGGGTGTCCTTAAATTTCATAAAAATCCATTTAAAAAAGTTGTCAAATTATGTTCTTAATTGTCCTTAATTTTCAGGGAAAGCTTCTTAAATCAATAAAAATCCTTAAAAATTTTTTATTCAAAAATAAATTGAAAACTTATATTTTCTAAATTAGAATTTTTCTAAATTAGAATTTTTCTTAGTGTACTTTATTTGAGAATGAATTCAAGTTTTTTTCGTTTTCCTACCTGTAATACAGCTAGGAAAAATAATAAATGTGACATACACTGTAGTTTGTCAAATAAGCTGATTGCCCCTAAAAATAAAGATGTGCCCTTCCTTTGGCAGCAATGGTTTGAACACCAGCTCAGTGATATGTGGCTTTCTGTTCAGCCCGCATATGCTAAGCGGGCATTAAATCCACCGTGAATCCCCTGCTGAGTGGAGAAAAAGTCCTTAAAATGGCTAAATTAGCCCTCAAAAGTCCTTAAAAGGTCCACAAATAAAAAGCAAGTGGAAGAGTGGGAACCCTGTGGGGTTTGATCACGAGCCGCCACGGAAATTAGCTCTAACGCATGACCACTTTTATGTTCCAGTGACTCATCTCAGACCTCGAGGGGCTTGTACGCATCCACCAACGGAGCGACGCGCGGAGGCCGACATGGCAACAGCCGGACCCTGTCTGACTCTGATGTCCAAGACAAGCGCTCCAGGATGAGCCTGAGCCGCTCGTCTATGCCTTTGCAAACCGCTTCCTCCTCCAATCTGCCCAGAGGGGGAAGCTACACGTCCGGCCAGGAAGGCGCCACCCCGCCCCCTAACTGCCAGTTGACCAACCGCAAAGCTCGCAGCGCCAAACCGGACCTTCAGGGTCCAAGTTTAGCCACGTCGCCACCGCCGCAAAGAGGGGGCGCCTCCGACACGGAATACGCTAACCTGGTCAACGCCATGGATACCGACCGCCAACGTCCAGAGTCACTCGTACAAACGCTACACGACCAAAGTTCACAGTTACTTCACAACAAAGGTGCTTCATCTTGCAGATTGGAGTATCACCAGGCCCCATGTGTACGGATGCAATTGTTTAAAAATCATATTGCAAACCGGGCGCTTTTGTTTTCCTAGTGTTGGAATCCAAAGGGAAACTGCGGGGCAAAACAAAAGTGCAGCGGAAAAAGGAAGAGAAGGTGAAGAAATCCACAGTCAAGACGCCGGGCGATGAGCTAAAAGACAACTTGGTCGATAACGACGACACCTCCTCCACCACCACGGAGACGTCAAATCCGGACATGGAGGCCAGCATCAAAGAGGTACCGGTACAGCCCCACTCCCCCCTCCAAAAAACGTTTGTCATTTTCATAACACATTTTGGCCACAGTCTTTCGCTGCTATATGCACACTGAAAGGGTACGAAAAGGACAGCGTGCATGGACAAACTATTCCTTTTTTTCAACCAAAATGCAGCAATTTGGTTGTCTTCTTTTAAAAAAAATTGTAATTTGGGTTGCTTTCCTGCCAGGAATCCTTGAAAAAGAAAGGAAGGGCAGGAATTCCGGCAAAAGAAGAAAAAGAAGAAACAAATTCAAATTTCCTTATCAAACAGAAACCCAAGAAACAAGGAGCCGCAAAAAAGGAGGTCCAAGTTGAAAAAGCCAGGTCTGTATCAAAATATCTGCCTGCACCTTTGATCGCTGTGATCATTGCAGATGTTGGTATTTTTTATATGTATATACATCAGTTTCAAGTCAGTGGTTGCCATTCGCTGTTCTGCCATCTTGAATTTACCGTGGTGCCATTTGTTTGAAAGTATTATGAAACGTTGCATGGGTACGGGCTTGTATTGTCAGTTCCCTGGAGTTGCCGTACGTGACGCCGCTGGAAAACAAACAGCGCAAGGGCTTCACGTCCAAATCACACCAACCTCTCACCAGCGCCCCCAAGACGAGACCTCAGCAGAATCCCAGATGTGAGTTTCCCCCTGCACACTCTTGAGTGTGACCTTGTCTTATTATGTTGTCACCTTTGACCAGTTTGCCTCACCGTCTTCCCACAGTCGAAGCAAAGCTGGAAGAAGGTCGCTCCTCTCTGTTGGCCAAACTGCTGTCAGGTTCCGTGCAGGAGCTCGGACACAGCAGCAGCTCGGAAGGCGAGAAGGAGTTTGCCTCCCCCGAGTGGGACATCCCCGTATGCAAAAACAGCGTCCGTAAGTACACATCCGCTTCACTTTTGTTTTTGAAATAAATGGTTGTGATTCCCAAGATTGCCCTCCAAAATAGCGAATCGAACCGAGCTGTTTAAACGGAGTGCATAAATGCGGTTCTATGTCTCGTTGAATGCGTAGAAGCAGACAGTCTCCAGCAGATCTCCATCCAGACATTAAACGCAGACCCCTTCCTCAAGCGATCCTCCACGCCGGGGGCTTGCTCTCCACCGCCCACCTCCCCCAGCCTGCTGTCCCGCGGCACCTACAGCAGTGTCCTCAACAGCAACAGGTGAGCATCGCGCACGCACGCACTCACAACAAGGCGGCACTCTGCGCGGCGTGATTCAAACTCCGCTTTTGTTACAGCGACGTGAACCACAATAAAGCTCCAGGAAGCAAAGCTTGCTGCCCCGCGCCACTTCCCGGCAAAAACGGAAACCCCACCTTTGCCGCTGTTGCCGCTGGTTATGACAAGAGTCCAGGTAAGAATTTGTGATGGGTTTGTGTGCCGACGGGATGTTACGTTTTTCAACTGAATGCCACGTGGAGAAAAATAGGTTGCAAGGCCCACTTGGACATTCTGCAACTTTGATTTGAACAATTGTATACAGGGATGGGGGACCAAGCAAATCACACTCATCAAATTTTACTCAGCACGACATTACGGCCCGACATGTATTTTTGATGCTGAAAAAAAACGAATGAAAACTACACAAACGTAGGTCTGAAGTTATTTTGTCACCACCAGGTGGTTCTGGATCGGGCAGGGTCGAAGGCCAATCAAGGAGTCTGGCACATACGACGTCAGTCGAGAGTGACAGCTCCGACAGGTACTGACAACAAGAACAAGCATTCATGTGACACACAAATCCCAACATTTATGTGTTTTGTTCGGTTGTGTTGCAGCTCAGGGTTATGGAGTCCCATCGACACAATTAGCGGTTCAAACTTCAACTCCACCAACTCCTTCTCCGCTTTTGGGCCCAATAACTCCTTCAACCTGACAGGAGGTAAAAGACTCACATAGGTTGACACTATACAGGTGTGTGTGTGTTTGTGTGTGTGCGTGCGCGTGTGTGTTTGTGTGTGTTCTAAAGTACTTTTATCGTCATATTTCAGATTAAGATTATTTTTGACTATTTTTCACTTCTTTTGGTAAATTTGTGATTTGGGAGGACTGACAGCTCCAAAAAAAAGACTTTTCACATTCCCCCCACAAAAAGTTGATCTTGTGTAACAACATTGTCAGTTAAAAATATTTATGTTTGAAGAGATAAAACGCCTTCATCCCCCCCCCCCACACCGCCGGATAAAGGACTTTATGGAAGAGTAAGAGTTACTTTTTCAAGACATTTTAATGAAAGCCTTGTTCATTAGTTTTCAGCGAAATGAGCCTCCAGAAGCCATCGGAGCCTCAGTTGAGCTGGCCCGACTTCACCACGGTGCCGTCGTCCATCTGGGACATGCCCAGTGCGGACCCCCTCTACTCCTGGCCCACCAGCTCCAGCTCGCCCACTGCACCCACCTCAGTAAGATGGTTCCTGTTCCCCCCCCCCCCCCCAATCCTGCCCCAGTTGCCTCATGGTAAGTTAAATGTGTTTTGTTTTGGGGCGGGTTTCGTCACAGTCACTCCTGGGAAGCAGCCACAACCCGTGGTCCGCCAGCGCCGCCTTCGGCAACTCCATTTGGTCGGCGAGCACAGAATCGTCGCTGCACCCCTACTCGCCGGCTGTCAATCCTCCCACGCTGACGGACCCCCTGGATCCTTCCCCGGCGCCCTCGGCCGACATGAGCCGCACGTACAACCCGTGGAGCATGTGGCGGCCCACGCTCGGCCGGCGGAGCTCAGAGCCCTGGCCCAGTCCCTCAGAGGACGCCAATTAGAACGGCACTTAAGGCGGCGACCTGATATATTTTTCTCAAGCGCGACGGGAACGATTTCGAACACTCGCCATTCTGTTAGTTTTTCCCGGCGCATTTTATTCACGGGGGCCGATACTTTTATTTGTTTTAACAGAGGTGCACCCCCTCTAAAATGAGACGTTACGGCTGGTAAGGCTGGAAGTTTGGTTCGCCGTGCAGAATCTCAGTTCAGTATTAAAAAGTTCAACGTTTTTCAAGAGTTTTATTGCAATCAGTTTCATGGACTTTCAGCCAAGCGCACAGCAGCTCAGATTGGACAGCGACCTTGGCTCTGATTGGACGTTTCATGAAAAGGCTCCCCGTTTTAAAAGTCCAACAATTACTTGAGTTTGAGGTTTGAATTACACCAGGCCTTCATTTGTCAGAAAATTACAATAAAGAATTTCAGCACAGCACCTCCTTCTTGGTCTCAATATTTTCTGATTTGCAGTGATTGTGCTTTATTCCTGATATTTGCTGCCATTTGTCCTGAATGGGCATAGATGCCAAGTTGCACATTTACTGTAAAATCACAAATAATGGTTTTTTTTTTTTGCAAAACCAAAAGATGCCAAATCAAAGTGGGGCACGATAAAAGGTGCTTCAAAAATAAAGTTTTAATTGTTGAGACATTTACCACCACCTGGGCAGTACCGAGGGGTTGTAATAGATTTATAAGACATTCAATACAAAAAGTGTCAATATGCATTTACATACTGTAAAAGTACTTTTAAAGCATTTAAACGTGTTAAGAGATTTTAAAATGACGAAATAAGGAGTTAACCGTGTTATTCACAAGATTTTACAAAATAGTGGCCACTTGAGACAAAACAAACGAGACTAACCCGCTACACGCTTTTTCAATGTCTTGTACTGCCCCCAAGTGGTCACGGTGTGCACAGTCGCACAATGTCAATTTATGCAAAAGGTACAAATTATGTAAAGCAAAAAAAAAAAAAATGCTTGAATACAAAACAACGGAAGCCTTTTTTTTTTACTGTCTAATTGTAATATATTTTTATGAAGTATGATACTTACATTTTCTTCTAATGTCTTGATTGATTATTGGATGAAATTAATTCTGGGAATTTATTTTCCAGCATCAGGGCTCCCAGGGGGCTGCCTTAGCGACTCGAGCAGCAGCCTCGCCAACCTGTCCTTGTTGCATTTGGTGAACACCGTCACGCTGTGCTGCTTCTTGAGCCTGCCCACGCGGTCCAGCACCATCATGCCACGGCACATGGCGCCCTGCAGCTCCACGCGCACAGGACAGCGCAAGCTCTCGGCCACCACGCCGGCGTCCACGCAGGCTGCCACCGCGTACGAGTCAAAGGAGACAAAGCCAGCCCCGAAGTGAGGGCCGCGCTTCTTGCTTAGAGCCTCCTCGGAGTAGGCCCAGCAATGGGACGTGGCGGTCTTCATAAAGTGGGACGCTGCCGTGTCTTGGCTCGTCAGCTCCTTGAAGAATTCCTTCATGGGGGAGGAAAAAAAGAAACAAGGAAGTCATTCATAGGGTAAGGCATTTATTTATTCCCATCTTTTTTTTTTTTCAAGCAAAAAAGTTCTACTTCTCGTTGGATTGTATATCTTGAGAAATATGCCATTTTGGCCTTTTACAGGAGAAGTCAAGTCCAAAAAAATGTCTTTTCAATAAGATCTTCTATGCAGCTGAAACTGAACGACTGAAAAAAATATAACAGTTGCTCAAGTGGCGACCAATCACGGCTCACCTATTTTTGCAGTTTTGGTCATGTGACATTTGCAATCCAAGCCCAAAGGCATTTTTTTTTCCTTTTTATCAGTACCGTAGTTATTGAAAAACTTTTTTCTCATGCGAGTATAACTTTTTTTGAGGATGATATCTCAAAAAAAGACAACTTTATTATTTAAAATATTATTCGCCTAAAATTCGAAGGATTCATTTTTCAGAAAATCTTAACTGCCCCTCCCCACCATCATTCAGACAAAGTGCTGGTACTGTTTTTTTTTTAACCCAAGCGGCACATAAATCGTGGCTAAAAGACGCTTGCGAGTCAACAAATAAGGGAATTTGTTTGGCGCGTCTTCACATCTCACCCATGACAGTGCGTTTCTGCAGGCGTATTCCCACGTCACCATGTAGGTCGGGCATAAAAACTCCTCCAGAACCACGTAAGCGGCCTCGGGATCCATGGCAAAGTTGAACTCGGCACACAGGGACACATTCCCTTTCCCTGGATGCGCACACACACACACACACACACACACACACACACACACACACACACACACACACACACACACACACACACACACACAAGCACAAAACAAAGATTTCCCCCCCCCACCCCAAAAAAAATTTCAGGGAATATGAATTCTTGAACTTGTAAAAGACGAGTGTGACTTAAAAATTTTGGGGGGGGGGATTAACTGTGGTCTGAATGATCATTTTTATTTATTAATTTATTTCAATAAACTCCCTTGAGTATTGCGTTTACCTTCCATGTTGCCGCCCATGATGTAAAGTTCTTTAAGCTTTCCGGGGAAGCTTGGGTCCAGCCGAGTGGCCAGCGCCAGGTTGGTAAGTGGACCCAGGGCCACCAGTGTCACCTGTGATCGCCAAGCCACGCTTTCTTTTCATGCCAATCACTGAGCGCCACAGGGGACCGCAAATACTTACCTGTGCGGGGTTCTCCGCCACCAGACGCACCATGGCGCTTACCGCGTGTTCCCTCTGGATTTTTGCCTCCCACTGGGGGTCCTTGTCCTTAAAAACATCCCCAAGGCCGTCCGTGCCGAAGTGGTCGCAGGGTGTGTTTGTGCCGGCGGTCCCGAGCAGGGGCCCGGCAGATCCTCGGAACACCGGGATCTGCCCAAGGCAAAACCGCACAAGGCTGAAGAACTTGTGAGGTGTTTCAGGACATTATTCGGTGGAAATAACGGTGTTACTTTGGTCATGTGTGTATTATAAATCAAATGTATGAGCTATGTGAGTAATGCGACAACAGTACTTTCCTCTAAAAGTGTAAAATAATAATAACCATAAGGTCACATGTTCAAAATGATTTAAGATTTCAAAAGAAGAAACACATACTGTACCTACATCGGGCTCCCCCTAGTGACCTGACCCGGAATTGCTCCGTTTTGTTTCGCCGAATGCAGAAACTAAATTTAAGCAATTTCTTGAAACATAAAACTTGACAAATGATGCCATTTTGTAAAAAACAACTGGCTTCTCTTAAAAATGTCTTGGAAAAATATGATGGGTTTCTTAATAACAAAATATTAATACTGAAACGTTTGCTGACAAAGAAGACTTTTTTCTTAAATGTTATGGGTATTATTCCCCCCCTTGATATGTTTCCTTAAGTATGATTTGGCCAATATTTCTGGAAAATTATTTAAGAAAATTGGCGTTATGTGGTGTATCCCCCGCCCCTTCCTCTATTTCAAATAAATTAAAAAAAGAATAAGAGATATTCACTTTGCTTTTCCATCAAACCAACCTGCTCCCGCTGACCCACTGCAAGCACCCTCAACACATTCTGGCACACATCGTCTACAGACGCGTTCCCGAACACACAGGTGGCTGCCAGGACGCGGACGTGCGGCGCCGCCAAAGCCACCAGGATGGCCTGGGCGTCGTCGATGCCGCAATCGGTGTCGATGACGAGCAATTTCTCGGACATCTTTGCTTGAAAAATAAAAACGAAGGGTCACTTTGCAAATCAAGGATTAGAAGTTAACTTTTCCGAGTGGAATGAACCTCTCTTCCCAGAGGAGGCGAGACGCAGGATTCTCTCGTTTGATTGGCTCGAAGTGGCGTAATCACTTCGGGGGGCGAATATGGCGTCGATATAAAATAGTCAGAAAAATGTTACTAAATGTACTCAAAAACAAACATTGAATGGATAAATCACAATAAAATTGTTAACCAATAGTCTACATGCGAAGATGATTTAAAATTATTATTTTGTCCAGTAAGAATCTAACTCGAACCCATTCTCCGGAATGGTTCAGTCCTGTTCGGCTAATCCGGAAGTGTACACATCGAGGGTTAATTGATGTCTAAGCAAGCTAATGTTGTAAGTCTGTTATCAATACGACTCTGCTTGTAACATTTTAACACTAAACATTAACCTCGCAAGAGGACGATTTATAGCGCACATCGTGAGAAACCTACCCGCTTTCCTCCCGAGCTGATGCGCCTTCCTCAAGTCTTCGGGTAAAATGGGATTTTCTTCTGGGGGCTGTTTAACGATGCAATTTTGTTCATAAATAATATTTTTTGTTTGGAATCACGAGAGAAATGCCTTCTAAGGTCGTCGCTTTAATTATCCCATACTACTTTATTTTCCAAAGGAAAAACTAGTTTATTCTTAGATTAATATACATTTTGTTACGAATTAAGGAAAAAAAACATCTCTTGGAACAAACTTTCCTCGAATAAATTACAGACTTTTATTTTTTTGTAATCAGACTGATTTTTTATTTTTATTTTTTGCTGTTAATTTATTATTTTTTTACTGGGGGGGGGGACTTTCCCCAAACCTAAAGGACTGATGGTTGTCTGGATAGAAATACTATTTTTAAAACGTTTCTTTAAAATTTAAAGAAAAAAAGATTTATTTTTCAATACAGAAGTAATTTTTAAAAATTAAACACATTGCTCTTTCATCATAAAACTTTCAGTCCTTTTACCATTGGAAAATGAATGCTATGGAAATAATTACTTTAAAAAGGCGATCCATGAAACTTGAATGTAAAAATACAAAATAAACTTTGCTCAAAATGTGACTTCTTAAGAAAATTTGATAAATTATGCTTTTGTTTTTGTTGTGATTTTACTAAAGGTATATGATGGTTTTCTGGAAAGAAATCTAACTTAAATGTTTCTTCTTGGAGAGAAAGTTTTCTTTGAAATTATTAACAGAATCTCTTAACTAACTTTTTGCATGGATATTTTCTCAGGTGAAGTGAGTCATCCATGCCAAACACATCAAAAGATCCCACGGGTCCATCAGAAGTGTCAAGTATGCAAAAACAAATCATGGGCAGGGAAGAAGAGGACCGCCGCCTGATTGGCTCATTGGCCCGGGACACCTCTGTCGCTCTAACCCGGCGAGCGTCTAGTGGTGAGCTCCAGCTGCCCCGCGCCTTCCCGGTCACGCACTCTCGGGAGAAGTTCTACACCGTCTGCTCGGACTACGCGCTGCTCAACCGGGCAGTGAGGACGCAGGATGACGGGGACAAGGCCACCCGAGACTTCCAGTCGGCGGCACCCTGCATGGTTTCCGACGGCGACTGCGACATGGAGGACCTGACGGCCGGCAGGGATGCCAAGACCATGCTCGCTTGGGAGATTGACACCACCGACTTCAAGGCGGTGCTCACGCGCAAAATTAGGAAGGGTAAAATGACAAAAAAAATTCACAGCCCAAAGTTTTATGGAGAATATGGGAGGAAGTTATATGAGAGTCCACCTTGGTTTATAAATCGTTTTACTTTTTATTTTTTTGATAAAGAATGTCTTTATTCTAATGAAACTACGATTTTGTTTTCATGAAAATGTAGACATTTTCCCACAAAAATCTGACGTTCTATTTTCTCAACATTACAGCTTTTTTTTTCCTCGAAAAAGTTAAGGTTTGCTTTCTTTTTTTTTTTTTTAATATTTTTTTGCCTTGGGTAAAATGTTACTTATATCCTGGAGAAGCTATGCCTTTTTTTCCCTGAAGAAACCTTGACTTAAAAAAATATAATTGAATGGGGAAAACAAGACTTGAGTATCAATTTTTTTTTTTGTGTGTGTAAGTCTTTCTTGGGATTTTTTTTTCTCAATAAAAATGAGCATGGATTATTTTATTACTAGAATTGACTGTTTTGAGTAAAATACATTTTTCTTTTATTTAATTATCATTTATTTTGCATTCCTTTTAAGGCAGCGTGAAGAAGTGCGGCAGTAAGAAGATGAAGCCAGACCGGGCCAGCCGGAACCTTCAGGACGTCCTGCCTCACCCCTCGCTAGAAGACGTCAAGCAGAGAAAAGTTCTCGATCTCCGAAGATGGTAACTCAAGTAACTCTTTCTACACATTGCATACCTGGATATATATTTTATATGCAGCGGTACCTCATCATGCGAGTGACGACTTGACCAAGTCACCTATAAAGAATATTTGTGTTCTTCTTTGTCAGCTGGTATAAACTTATAATTCTCATTCATGAATCTAAAAAAATGTTCCTGTATTGTTTCGTTGCCAGGTACTGCATCAGCCGGCCACAGTATAAGACATCGTGCGGTATATCATCACTGGTCTCCTGCTGGAACTTCTTGTATAGCGCGCTTGGGGCAGGAAGGTGAAGACCACCACCGTCGGCACCTTGGCGTCATCGCACATAAAATGTTTCCTGCTGACTATGCGTTTCCTTGCCAGTCTGCCGCCCATCTCCCAGGAAGAGGCGCTCCACATCCTGGGCTACCAGCCGCCATTCGACGAGATCAAGTTTGGGCCCTTCACGGGTAACGCCACCCTCATGCGGTAAGATGGGAAAATTAGGGCTGATGAATGGAAAAACTTTGAGGGTTATAGTAACGGACGCCCTTGTAAAAAGGCTTGTAATTGCCTTTAGATGCCACAAGATGGTGGCAGATGACTTGTTTTCAGGTAGACAAAGTCATGGGCTGACTAACGAAGCTCCACGTCTCAGTTCTTGGTACCAAGATGCGCCCAGATGGCACCAAATACAAAACAGTAATGCCTTCACTTAAGAATTTAATTGCTTATGACAGCTCTCTTGTGGCTTAAAATACTCAAATCGTCTTTAATTGAATTGAATGGAAATGGCATTACACTGTTTCAGCCCCCCAAAAAATATGAGTGGTATGTTTGTTTTTTAATAACAAATGTCACACTCAATAACGTGTCATAAAAGAATAGCATAATCGAAATTGAATCAAAAGAAATAAACAGTTTGTACCATGTTTTGTGTTCAATTCAATGGATGTTGCTGCTCCTTTTGTGCATGCCATCTGGGGGCAGTAGAATAATCTTATCCTCAGAGATAAGGACATACTGTACACCGAGACGGACACAAGTTACCTAAATCCAAAGTAGTTGTCGTGCTTTGCAGAAGATAAAGAATACATGCTCACGAGCATTGTTATAATCGCACCTGGATAAAGTGGATTTCAAGAACACTTTTAATCCCTCAAAAATGTACCTTATATTCTGGAAGAATGCATAAATGCACCCAAAAATAGAAAGAAGTTTGGAGTGACAGACTGTTATTAGCGAGCATCCACTTCTCTTAACATTCCTCGCGCTCTCCCAAGGTGGTTCCGGCAAATCAACGACCACTTCCGTGTGCGGGGCTGCTCATACATCCTGTACAAGCCGCATGGGAAACATAAGACTGCGGGAGAGACGGCGGAGGGAGCCTTGGCCAAGCTGATGCTTGGCCTCAGGGACGAGACCATGGCCTACGTGTACCACTGTCAGAACCACTACTGCTGCCCCCTTGGATTCGAGGCCACGCCCCTCAAAGCAGCCAAGGCGTACAGGTAGTTAACGGACCACATTTACGGTCACATTTGCTCACTCACTTACTGTAAAACATAAAGTAGAATATATTCGAATAAGACGTGGTCCTCATGTTGCACTTTGCTAGAGGTCCTCTGCCAACCAACGAGATGGAACACTGGATCCTGATCGGAGAACCCAGCAGGAAGCACGCGGCCATCCACTGTAAAAAGTAAGCCCCTGTTGTCCTTCCGCTTGCATTTCGCGCTTCTCCGACACATTTTGTTTCTCGCGCAGGTGGATGGACATCGTCACTGACCTCAACACCCAGAATCCAGAATATTTGGACATACGCCACATGGAGAAGGGCATCCAGAGGCGCACCACCAAAAAAGTATGCTTTCCCGTTCCTAGTCAGATTTGAACTCGCACGAGGTTTTGTTTTGACGTATGACTCTTTGGACAAATTAATTGATAACCCTTTGTTACAAGTTACATTTGTCCAAAGGATGTGTGATATTAGGCGATTAAGTCATCAGATGAAGAAATATTGCCAGCGCGGTCGCATTATCTGGAGAATCCTCATTAAGACCTTGAATTTGAGATGCGACTCGTATCTCCTTTGTTTCTCTGTCACTGAAAAGCTCTCATCAAGACTTTTAATTTGACTTACTACTACTTCATTTATGACCCCCCGTGACTCATATTTGACACAGAGCCGTTTCTTTTTTCACGACATCATCACACAATGGCATGTTGACAAGATCATTACCGATCTGTAAACTACCCATCAAGACGTTTCATCTGAGGTGTGACTCACCAATTAGATGCAAATTGATGTTTTACCCTATGTGTCAAATTCATTGATGATCACGTTACAGGTCAAATTTAACTTGTGGCTACAAAATATTTTTTCTTATATTTGGTCATTAGAAAAGATATCCAAGAACTCATAAAAACCATAACGTAATTTTTTTTTTTTTTTACATCATCATATACATCACCATATGAGGGCATGTTGACCAAATAGTTACAGATCGTGTAAGCCCTCACTGACACCTTAAATTTGAGGAATGAGTCCGCGCGGTTTCTTGCCAATAGATTTATGACCGTATTACTGTACTTGTTTAATTTTCCCGGGGAAAGAAAAAGAAAAAAAAAACGACGTCGTGGGTTCTCAGGTGGGTGGGAACCTGCACTGCATTATGGCCTTCCAACGCGTCAACTGGCAAAAACTGGGCCCCTGGGCCCTCAACCTGGAAAACCTACGGCACGCTGGCAGCAGCGGCGAGGGGGAGGAAACCAAGCGCCTTGCCGAGCTGGGACGCTCGCAAAGCACAGGCAGCTACAAGGACGCCCCCTGGAAGCGCATGTCCAATTCTGCAGACAACAGACAGAAGAGCTCGCCCGACAGCGACATCGACGAGGATGATGCCAACTGAATACGAGGACAACAAATGGTACGAGAACTAACTGATGCTGGAGCGACGACAGCACGAAACAATTTCCTCTGGCGGAGTAAGACACATTCGGAAAGGTCATAAATACAAATGACGGGGAATACACATATGATTACAAATACTGCTGTTCCATGCTGATGAGCCACATTGTTAATTTATTGTTTGTACAAAACACATAGCTGCCGCATTACTTTTTTCCTCATCTTTATCATTGTAGCTCAAAACTTTTTTTAAACTATTTTTTTTTTTAG
Source organism: Hippocampus kuda (assembly GCA_901007745.1). Taxonomy (NCBI): domain Eukaryota; kingdom Metazoa; phylum Chordata; class Actinopteri; order Syngnathiformes; family Syngnathidae; genus Hippocampus; species Hippocampus kuda. Next base: position 37,024 of record CAAKHF010017158.1, read on the forward strand.
TGTTACATTCCCAGGTCTGCTGCTTCCTCCTCCGTTGGTTGACGTGTTTTTAAGTGTCGTCTCAGCTCGCCAATTTGATCCGGACGTACACGACAGCAACCACCTGACAAGACAAACATTTTCAAGTAGGGTCGTGCGTGTTGATTTTCTCATCCAGCAAACGGTGCTGTGGTGAAAAAAAGATTTTTTCATACGTGGTGATTTGATGACGAAATCAATGTGTAAATAAACTTGCCATATAATCAATTTTTCCCATGTCTGACTTCATTTGAAGTATGACTTGGTGCTCGCTTAACTCTACAATACCTTTGATTTAAGGTTGAAGTTGATTTATGGCTCCATTACCAGTGAAACTAGATCTGGAGTTGCTTAGTTTTTTTGGTTAAAACAGCATAATTACTTATAAACGTATGACCCAGTTACCAGTGAGATTATACCTGGTCAATCGTCCTGTGTGGGGAGATTGACAAAATTTCAATATATGAGAATCCCTTCTCAAGACCTTTCATTTGAGCTAAGACTCCATGTCGTTTGTTGCAGATTGATTTATGACCCTGTTGCTTGTCAAATTTGATGTGGAACTGTTCTGTTTTTCAGGTATTAAATCATTGGGTGTGCCTATCGAAATCGGTTATAGATCTAGAAAGCTCTCACGACGTTTAAGATTTAACTTTTTTTTTTTTTTTTAAATGCAAAATGATTTATGGTCCCTGATCCAAGTCATATAGGTCTGAGGCTCCTTTTTTTTATTATTTTTTTTTACACGTCTTCACATTGAGGAAAAAAGAGAGCATATCGAAAGTCCTTATCAAGATATGACTAGTTTCCTACATGTGATTTGGTCAGAGGTAAGTTTCATAATTAGATAAAAATTGTAACCCTACCGATCAAAGCAGCCCCCTGCTTGATCCAAGTGTCACTTAGAGCCGGTATGGTTGCTGTTGTTTTCTCTGATGTCTGCCATCTTAAACAAAATGTACAAATCAAAATGACTCGATAGAAATTGTAAAACATAAAAATGAATCCATGCAAACCAATTTCTAGTTTCTTAGATTTGTATTGTACTTTTAGGCAAATTGATTCCCTTTGCAGTTGATCTGAGATGGTGTTTTTTTTTTTAATGACATCTGTTTGCGTGTTGATTGATAAAATAATCAGACAAAAAGCCCTCGTTAAGACTATATAGGGGTTGTTGGAAATTGATTTATGACCCCAAATTAGCATGATTGGCCCTTGTGGGGATAAAGCTGATTGGAAAATGAATGAATGTTCTCATATGAGAGCACATTGACAACATTATACAAAGTGCTCAATTTTTGTTTTGCGCTATGACTTGACAGGGCTTGTTGAAAGTTGGTTAAGATGAAATAAGTAATTTATAACTATAAATTCTAAAAGTGGCTATTGTCAACTCACCCCTGCTCAGCGTCCCACTCCTCCCCGCTGTTGGGATATACCACCCATTTCCTATCTGGGCTCCTCAGGGCCTCAACAGAGTCCAAGAGAGGCTCCACCCATTCCGGAGGACAACAGTTGATGCCAATGGCCAGCACCTGCGCGGACCTGCCCACCACACGGACGCCATCTTGCAGCAGGTGGCCGTCCGACAGATGCGTCCCATCCTGACACCGTGGCACAAAAGCGCTGATTCAGTTAGTTGACGAGCCGTAATGATTGGCCTCTCATTACCTTGCAAGAGAAAGAAATCCAGGCGTTGCAATTTGGGAATTCCCGGAGAACCTCCGCCAATGCTCCCGCCTCTTTGACACTCGGGATGGTCTCCAAGGCGAGGACCTCCGCTCCCGCCGCTGCCAGACACTCCAGCTGAGGGCGATGCCAAGCTTTCAACTCCTTGGAATGCAAGAGCTCAAGTTGAAGGAACTGATCTGTCACTGTTGAGCAAGGTAAACAATTTTTTTATGGCAGTTGACATTTGATTTTTGTAAAAAATTCAATTATACTTTGTTGCAAATTGATTTATGTCCCTCATTACCAGTCAAATTTGATCCTTGTCTAGGTTTTGAGGTGTGATTCATTAGGGTTTATTAAAGACTGATTTACTATGACAAAAACCCTTCTCAAGACCTTGTTTTGAGGAATTATTCTTTGATTTTTAGTAAATTGATAAATGATCTTGATACAAGTCAAATTTGCATGATTTTCTGCTTATGTGGGTGTGACCTTATTTGGAGAATAACATGGGCCCAAGAATGGAGCCCTGAGGGACGGCACAGCTTATTTATTTTGCTATGCATCTCACCTCTACGCTCATTTTGTCAGCATATGCTCCACTGTACTCTGAGCCGTCATGAAGAAAGGCTCCGTAGGGTCCCACGGATGCCGCGACCGCCACAGGGCGGGTCGCCCGCTGTCCACAACCAAACGCCATCACCGCCTCTTCAGCCAGATGAACCCCGGATGCCAGCAGTTCTCTGGCGGCGTCCGAGCTGACACCCAAGTGCTGGACGAAGCCTTGAATGGTAGCCTGGTAAGTGGCACTGGTGATGACGTCGGCACCGCTCAGGAGGAAGCTGACGACATGTCACGTACTTGTCAACCAGCAGTTAAAGAGACATTATTTAACACTAGACATACCTGTGATGAGCAGCTTTGATAGCTTGGGGGTTGGTGTGCAACAGCCTGGCACTCCATAATGGGTCTCCCTGTAATATTGATAACAATAATAATAATGAAGTGAGACCTTTACCTACGATTTAATTAGTTCCGTGACCATGCTCATGGTTTAAATCACTAAAGTTTATTGCTGCTATCAAGAGGCAAATGCTCCAAAACTCAATCTTGTAACTCATATTTTGGCCCACAAGAAAACAACTAAAAAAAGTTGACCAAGCGACAACTAATCACACACGCACAAACAAAATAAATAAAAATCACAAGTTTTGGCACTCACACAATCAGAATAGCAAAGTCTTTAATAACTGTTAAAAAAAAAGTACTTATAATTTACACTGTTACTACCTGGTCAATTTATATCCCCTGTGCGCCTTAAGTGTGTTGAAAATGTTTTTAAACATAAATCTACATGATTTAAATTGCTCAGTATTAACCTTACCCACAAATGTGATAAAACAATTCTTTACAGAGTAAATTATATACAAATATTTCTCTGGTACGATAGAAATGAGAAACGTAAAAAAAGCACATTTATTCATTATTTGTAGTATACAGTCATAAATAACATGAAATAATTTTACAGCATTTTTTTGTACCTGTAAACGTGCACCTTGTGCTTCCAATTCTGTGGCTAATCCGCCATCCAAAAGCAAAACTCCCCCATGGTCCGAGTCATTTCTTAGTCGAGCTCGTAAATTCATTAAAAACAACAATGACGTAAAACAAAAATGAATACAGTGGCATTTATTCGACGCTTAAATTCATAAACACAACCTGACAACTACCCCACATTTTTCATCAATGTTGTGCTTCCGGGTTCGAAGCAAGTTCAAGTGTTGCATTTACGAATTTAAACCACCATGAGTGTGATGACTTTCTCACTGTCACGAAATCTCCAGTAGATGACGCTGTAAGACATAATTTTAGTTGTATTTTAAACGAAACCTAAAGTAATTTTTTTCATATTTGTATTCTATTCCACTTGTAAATTCCCTTCTTACCGATCCTACTCTTCCAATCCTTCCATTCAAAGCAATTCACTCACCTTTTGAATAATGTATTGGATGAATGGTTAGATCTATATGTTATGTTATGATGAAGTACTTTACTCATGTATTCTTTACGATCCACGTGATGTAATCCTTAAATGTGCTATAAATCGTTTTAATTGTTTAGTAATGCACCGGCGTCACAGCGTATTTCCAAATTTGCCCATTGTTACTATAGAAACCAATGCGGCGTTCAAAATCCTCTGAAATTTTATCTAAACATTTCATCTCCAAGTCTAAGCCCGCGAGTAACAAGGACATATTTTACGTCTTGAGTGGTTATAAATTGTAACATATAGTAACAAACACCGAGAAATTTGGCATTAAATATATTTAAGAACTTTGTATCGCCCCATTAAATATCAAGGGATTCATCATAGCTCCGTCTTTACATTTTACATTACAACTGGAACGCACCATGAGCACAGCCGAAGCTACCTAGCAAACGCTTGCCGAGCTAAACATTTGGGACATGAGGACTTCGTTAACGACTAAATAATGGCAAGTTGAGTGAAACTCATATTTCATATTCAACAGACATCACGAACGCACTTTTGTTAGCTTTTTATTCGCCTCCGGTAAAAACAACAACAAAAAGTCGTCGAAAGCTTTCAATTGTGTTTCCTGAATATTGGTCTTCACGGACGCTAGTACTCCGATTAACGCTAATTGACGATCTGTCGTCTTTTTTTTTAATATGATATAACCAATTGTGGTGGATTAATGAGCTGTTATCAATGTTTGATTGGTGTCTGTCTCGCGCGTTAATTTACTTTAAACTGTAGAGTATGTGAGCTTTTTCTGTTGCCATGGGGATTGTTGCTACAATAAAACCTCAGCAACACTAGCCGCACTTGCACAACGATAAATAATTTGATAAAGTCATGACATATTTGTACCGCCACCCAAAAATAGAAGATTGATTAATGTCAATAGGGAGTGCTACTACGCTATATTTGTTTTTTGGGAGTTCAGTGTCAAGCATAAACTATGTTTGGCTTGATAATGAACAGCAGCATGGCAAAAGACTCCAATTGAGTCTTATAGAAGGTAAAATTCTTAAAATGGGGCAGGGAAACGTCTGTATTGCTCTTGGTAAGTGATGGGAGTTAAAGCAAGTTGCAAAACAGTACAGTAAGAGTCCAACAAAATATACGTTTTGCTTAGAAAAAAAATGTTTCATGGGGTCAAGAAAATGTAATAAAATAGCCACATAGCTTGTATGAAATGAGTAATTGGTATGTTTAATGTTTTTGTCTCTTTTTGCTCAGGAGGAGAAGGAACGCTTCGCCTTTTTGGCCGATTGGTACGACCCGATGGCAGCTCTGCTGCGGCGCTACCAGCTCTTTTACTACCCCCATGACCACACTGTGGAGATGGTACGGAACAGTTCTACTTATTTATTTACTTTATTTAGGAATGTATTTGCCTCCCAATCTACGATCGCACTCAGGTAAAATTTCAGCGATCATAAAATAAATATGTTCATTTTTTTTTTCATCAGGAAATTAAAACGTGATTAGATCTGCCATTAGGTAAATAAATTGATCATCATATAGCAAATAGATTATAAAATGATTAAATAACACAACAGTGCTCAACAATTTTTAATGTATATTTTTTTAAATCAGAGAAGCAAGTCAATGTTTTTTTCTTGACCACATCAGATTTTCATAATGTCATACAATATGTAAGATAGTAAATATATTTAGTAGTATTTATAAATTAAGGCTTATGTTCAGCAACACGTGTTTTTTTTTTTTTTTTGCTATGATGATGGCTTATAGCGTTGTTTTTCTGTGTTATTTTAAGACAGGCCTTTTTCATGCCTCATTAGCAACACATTATCACCACTGTTCCACGCTGATGGACTTTTAGTGTTTTCATGACAGTTTGACGTGAAGAACCAGCGTATTTTCCTGCGCCGGACCAAATACGGTGACCTGCACCAGAGGGATCTGTTTGTGGGCAACCGGGTCAACGTCTTCTCGCGGCAGCTCAACATCGTCGACTACGGCGACCAATACACGGCCAGCAAGCTGGGCAGCAAAAAAGAACGGTAACGGCCTCACCTCATCAACAAAAACCGCCTCGGGATTATTTTTAGAAGCTTCTTAAGTAGAAGGCCAGACGTGAGCGGTGCGTCAGATCTGAGTAATCACTCGAGACGGGGTCAAATGATGACTAGTGTCGTTCTTCAAGAGATATTTTGGAAGCAAATCTCATCCGGATTCATATTTACTGCATATTTGTTCATCTCAAAAGTCACAGTCAGAGCATTTAATGCTCATAATAAATGCAATCAAATAACGTGATGTCATACAGGACCCTCGCGCTGCTGAAGCCGGATGCCGTCAGCAAGCTTGGAGACGTCTTGGAAATGGTCACCCAGGCCAACCTGATGGTCACCAACGCCAAGATGACGCACTTGACATGGTAATTCATTTTTGAAAGCATTTATTTATTGTCAATAAAGTTGACTTGAACTTTATACAAAGAGACTAGTTGTAGGTGTCCTTTAACCCAATGTGATGTTTCAGACTTGATGCTCGTGACCATCCATGCACAAATGGACTCGAACATACCGAGTTTCCACTTTATTAGCCATAAACACACGTTTACAATGGCAATTATTGATGCAGTTCGCATTGCCAACTAGGCCCGCTACATTTTATTCATATCAGTTGTTCAGCTCCCCTCATTCGTTTCCTTATAGAAACCAGAATAGAGTGCTGTCGCGGCAACACAGCCTTTTATTCATTTTCCACACCAGTTACAATGTGTTTTCATTTCAGGAGCCAAGCTGCAGACTTTTATGTGGAGCATCAGTCAAAGCCCTTCTTCAAGTGAGTGTAAATGTTGACAGCAGGTGACGTGATTCGTGATTACAATTCAGAACGGACATAAAATGTTCATCAGCTAGCAAAACCGGCAACGTAGATCAATAGAAATTGCTCAGATTCTTGAAAGGCCAATAAAAATGATCTGACTGGTGTTACTGGGCAGATTAGCAGCTGAATCGTTCAATGAAAACAAAAGCAGGCAGTTGTGGCTCGGAGGAGTAAATTTGGGCTGGGTCCCTATTCGGGCCAATGGAACGAGTGAAGGCAATTGTTGCTAGGCAGGATAAAATAAGTCTGAATCACAAGTGGCCAATGACAGCGGTTCATACAGTTGCTAGGTAGAAGAAATTGGGCTGAATCACACCTTCACAACAGGTCAGTGAAAACCGAGTGTGCAGAGGAAATTGGGCTGTTTTGCGACTGCCCAATAGGCCAATGAAAACAGACCATACAGCTGTTGCTAGGCAGAATAGATGGGGCTCAGTCATCACTGCCCAATAGCTCAATAAAAAGAAAGAGGAACAGGAAGCCACACACACACACACACACACACACACACAAATGACACTGAAGTGTATGTTGTACAAAATACATTGTGTTGCAATTGAAGTCACTGCTCTGTATTAAATATAACGTCCACATTAGAAAAAAGATATATTTACACGTAGTATATGCATATTTTTAAGCATGTCTTTGGCTATTCTTAACAGTTCCTTGGTGCAGCAGCTGTGCTCCGGTCCCGTGGTGGCACTGGAGCTGGTGGGCGATGAGGCAGTGTCCGTCTGGAAGAACTTTGTGGGATCCTCAGACGCGGCGGTGGCACACAAGGAGGCGCCGCAGAGCGCACGCAGCCAGTTTGGGAGAGATCTGGCACACGGCTCTGACTCGCTTACCTCTGCCGCCAGAGTAAGCAATTTCATGTCCCTTCCAGGCTTTCGCAAAGACATTTTGAACACGTTCAAAATTTGACGGCGACACGAAACGAACCCTGACGACAAAAACCTTTGTAACACTTGGCAAACCACCCCGACTCAGTGAGATCTGGGCTTAATATACTACAAGTTCTGACATCATAAATAAAGTTGAGTGTTAAGAGTTTACTATTAGTTCGATTCCTACCACTTGGTCTTCCTCTGCTCGGAGTAGTTTTTATATTACTGCTATGGTGCCCAAAATTAATAATCGTGGCACTTGTACCAGTGCTGTTCCGGTCTTAATGTCCTCACTCATCTTACAGTATGTCCTCTAGTCTTAATGTCGACATTTGTCTTCATGTCCTCCCTTATCTTGACGTACACTCTACGTTTAATTCCCTGTCCATGGCTTGATGGAGTTTTTATATTTGGACGATGTGCAATGTCCTCCACAGGCTTTATGCCCCTCACAAGCCGCAGTGCCCTCCGCACGCCTCGCGTTTGCTCAAGTCTGTCTCCTCCCTCATAAATGTTTATGTCCCCTCTCGCCTTGTCTTCATGAGTCTTGGCGCCGTGTTCTAATGCAGCATTGTGTTCTCGCGGTTCACAGGAGCTGGAGTTTTTTTTCCCGACCACAATCTGCCACGGCCCCCTCAACACGGCCCTCTACTCCCAGTGCACGTGTTGCATCATCAAACCGCATGCCGTCTCCCAGGGTAAGAGCGAGTGTGGTCCTTCCCGTGGATTCCTTTCCCCGTTTCTCGTCGAGAAACTCTGGTATTGGCGTCTTTTTGCGCTGATTCTAAAATGACATATGTCGCAGAAGACATGTCGAAATTGCAACGGTAGTACACTAATTGGTGTCAAGGAGGTGTGATCCCAATTTTAGCATCATAAAGGAGCCTGAAAAATGGCTACCAGGATTATATTTTTGAAAGGGAGAATGGCAACATACGTGGTTTGCGACTGAAAGACAGAGAAGGTCACAGCGACGACCTTGAGGTTAGCTGTGTTGACTTTGCATTTGGCTAACTGGTAGCTGGCCGTACATGAACTAAGTTGCCATGTTGGTTCATCGAGAAAACATTCATTCATTCATTCATCTTCCGAACCGCTTCATCCTCATTAGGGTCGCGGGGGATGCTGGAGCCTATCCCAGCTGTCTTCGGGCAGTAGGCAGGGGACACCCTGAATTGGTTGCCAGCCAATCGCAGGGCACACAGAGACAAACAACCATGCACGCCCGCACTCACACCTAGGGACAATTTAGAGTGTTCAATCAGCCTGCCATGCATGTTTTTGGAATGTGGGAGGAAACCGGAGCACCCGGAGAAAACCCACGCAGGCCCGGGGAGAACATGCAAACTCCACACAGGGAGGCCGGAGCTGGAATCGAACCCGGTACCTCTGCACTGTGAAGGCGACGTGCTAACCACTGGACTACCGGGCCGCCCATCGAGAAAACAATGAAGTCGTAATATGATTTCAAATTGTAAATTCTGTTTGCGTGGAATTACTGTTTGGCTTTACTCTTGCGACCCGCCTAGCACTCCCAAATCCTTGGACGTGGATCAGTGACGTCTGAAATGTCTTAGATTTGTGATTTTTTTAATGCCGCACAATCCAAACTGACAGCGCAAAGGACTGCTCATCCGTACTTATTAAGACACGTCGGGATCGCCGTGGCACGCACGGACGTCCCCCGCCACACCTTCCTGGAGCCGCCGCGCCAGGGTGAAGGTTGTTGAAGGAGTTTTGCGTCTCCTGTCGAGACACGTCGATGTTTGGTTTATACAAGATAATCCCTCGGAGCTTGATGTTTGTTTGGCCGCCGGCGATGATTGAGCAACCGGCGCCGAACGCTCAACTGGCGTCGATGTTATGCTGAGGAGGAGGCGTGTTACTTTCAAAGTCACCTCAGTCCATCGCCCAAAATGACAAAAAAAATTGGTTGTTCATGTTAACCTCACAGGGTCCGACGCAAGAGCTCTGTCACAAATTCACGGTCAGTTTGGATCACACTTGTAACGCTATCCCACTTAAACTGGATATAGACGTCATTCGGCGCATGTTCTATTTTCTGAACAGTATTCAAAAACACTGATGACTCGTTTGCATCGGCTCGCAGCTTTCGCTTTGCCGGCTGAGATTACATGGATTTATCGATTTATTCTATTTCCTCGAAAACACTGCAGATGATTTGATTTTATTAGTTCGCGGACTTCCAACCAGTGGACTCACCGGAAGCACATTTGCGATCGACAAGACTGGCATCCATCTTGTTCGAAACGCTATCGCGGTCTCATTCCAGACGAGTCCGCAGCGTCATGGCGGGCCGAGTCGCCCACCCCGCCCACCCCCGTCGGCGGTCACGCGCGAGCAGACGCGCCGTGCAGACATGATTGGAATCGATGAGGCTCCTGTTGCCAGGCACCCATAAGTAGTAGCGGGTTGCCTAGCAACAGGAGCAGCTGGGTTTTTTTCCTTTTTTTTTTTTTTTTTTTTTTTAAAGGACGGGGGAGCACACGAGCAAATTGACAGACTGAGCCAGATTGGCAAACGTCTTATCCTCATCCCGTGTGACCTTCTCTGTCTTTCTCTGGCTATCCGTCCCGTTTTCCAATCCGCCTCCTCCTGACTCCCGTGAGGGCGTCTGAGTGTCGAAAGAGATAACCTGTAAGAAGCATGCCGCTGCGTTCGGGGTCATCTCGGCTGTTAAAAATACTTTTCAAAGATGCTGATGCTTTTTGTTTGTTTGTTTTGGGTTTTTTTTTTTTTGGCAGGGCTGGCCGGCAAGATCATCAACTCCATTACCGCAGCCGGCTTTCACATCTCGGCTCTGCAAATGGTAAACACGCATGCGCTGTTGTCCTGTCACACTACGGAGAAAAGTATTGGGATGCCACTCGGCGCTGACAGCTCCGAGGCCTCAAAAAGCCTAACCTGGATCTTCTCTGTGTTCTTCTATGTGTACTACCACTACGAGTAGTACCACCCTGTGCTTCTGCTACTCGATCGAGTCCTTTAACTAATACTACCATGTCGCTAGTTTTTGTACGAAACACTCCTTCTTCTACTTCCTGTACAACAATTACTTTTAGTTCTTCTAGTACGAGTTTTCCAACTACACACAACTACTAGTTCTCCTTTAACTGCTACTAGTTCTTCTCCTACTGCTGCTACTATTACTTATTGTTCCTCTAGTTCACCTGCTACGAGCTTCTCTACAACTAAGAACTACTAATTGTTCGGCTCGTAATTTACCTGCTACTGCGATGACTGCTTCTCTAAAAAAAAAAAAAAAAAAGACGTCCACATGTTCCCACACTTTTGTCCCCGAAGTGCACACATTCAAGTCAAACAAGCACTTGTCAACCGCCCGTGCATGTTTGATTGGAATTATGATACCGTGTTGGCGCCGAGTCAAATTACTCATACGCACACTTGCACAACAGCGATGTTATTCATCCATTCATTCATTTTCCGATCTGCTTCATCCTCACAATGGTCGCGGGGGGTGCTGGAGCCTATCCCAGCTTTCTTCGGGCAGTAGGCGGAGGGACACCCTGAACACATTAGAGACGAACAACCATCCACGCTCACACTCGCACCAAGGACAATTTGGAGTGTTCAATCAGCCTGCCATGCATGTTTTTGGAATGTGGGAGGAAACCGGAATACCCAGAGAAAACCCACGCAGGCCCGGGGAGAACATGCAAACTCCACACAGGGAGGCCGGAGCTGGGATTGAAGCCGGTACCTCTGCATGGTGAAGTCGACGCGCTAACCAGTCGACCACCGGGCCGCCGATATGAGAACATAAGCAAAAATAATGCAAATATGACCATGAAGGGGGGTCATAAATCAATTTCCAACAACCCCTTTATAGTCTTAACGAGGGCTTTTTGTCTGATTATTTTATCAGTATACACGCAAACAGATGACGTCATTAAAAAAAAACACCATCTCAGATCAAATTTTACTGCAAAGGGGTCATGAATCTATTTGCCTAAAAGTACAATACGATGCCATTAAATCTAATATAAAAATCGAATCTAAGAAACTTTAGAAATTTAGCATGGCATCCTTAATAGAAATTGTTTTTCATGGATTATAGCGATGTTAGCTAATTTATTTATTTTTTTTCCCCCTCTCTATGTGCGACCCCCTCCACACAGTTCAACGTGGACCGAGCCAATGCCGAGGAGTTCTATGAAGTTTACAAAGGCGTCGTGACGGAATACTTGGTGAGTGCAACGTCGGCGCATCATCAGCTGGGAAGGAAAATGTCAAATGTTGACATGAGAGCGGGCGCCGTGACATGATTAGCAACGTGTGTGATCGTATTTCCCCCGAAGGACATGGTGACCGAGTTGTCTTTGGGAACCTGCATGGTCCTGGAGCTCCATGGCGCCGACGTAGCCAAGACCTTCCGCGAATTCTGCGGGCCCGCTGATCCGGTGAGTCGCTAAGCGAAACAGCGTCACCTTCCGACGTTTCGCCACAAACTCTCGTTCCCCGTGTGTTAATTTAACTATCTGTCGTGGAGTAAATAGAGGAAAGTACACAATTTGAAATGGCTAAGCTGCCGTTACCTCCCAAATGCGTGTCAATGACACATTCCTACCATGATGTGACTAAGTGAGCGTGTGTTCACATGACTGGTGCCTTCATAGGAGATCATGTGCAGTTCTGCTCACATTCAAGGCTCGCATATATTTCCGATGACCTACAGATTGGATTTTTGAGGCTGTAGTAATTCTTTTTTTACTGTATAATTTTATTTTATTTTTTCAAACGTATATTTATTTTTTTAGGTTATGTATTGATAATATTGTCTTTTCATTTCCTTTTATTTATTTCCTATTGCATTTATCTATTGTATATTTTGTTTATATATATATATATAATGTAAATGTATATTTGTAAATTTTGTTGATATATATTTATATATATCTATCTCAACAAAATATACATTAGATAAATGCAATAGGAAATAAATACAAAGCAAATGAAAAGACTATATTATCAATACATAATCTTAAAAAATATATATATATATATATATATATATATATATATATATATATATATATATATACTATCTCATCTATTTATTGCTTATTTTG
>CAAKHF010017159.1:0-16430 GCA_901007745.1 Hippocampus kuda
CAGACCTTTGCAGACCAAGCAGCTAAGAAAAGCTCTGGTGCTGGAAGAGAGGTTAAAAGTGATCAAAATGAAAGACGGAGCAAGCAAAATAAATTGATGTAAGTGAAAGTGAATGCTGATTGTAAATTTCACAATTTCTTTACCTTTTTTTCTTTCTACACTGACAATATGAAGTGTCAAATAAGTGTATGCTCATACTTATGCACTATTGGAATAAAAATGGAGTACACATACGTTTGTGTGCATGTACACACATGTTTGTGTGTGTGGGTGTGTGTGTGCTTACATCTGAGACCAAATTTGCTACAGTGAAAAACCCCCTGTTGTGAAAAATTTCTTGCCGCAAACACGATTTCGTTGTAGAGGAGTTTCACTGTATCACACAAACATCCAGATATAAATGATGGCCTTTGCTCGGCGCTTGCTTTTTGAGTTAGAATGTGTGTTTGGGAGATCTATATTTCGATATGAATGCATATTATCATGAATCCCGGTGGACCAGCATAGTATACCATTGGATCAGCATGAGAATGCTGTTGGACTAGCCTGGTATGTGGAACAGTATGGGATACTGGTAAAGCTGGTTTCCCGGCACAGTTCCCGTGTTGCTGTATGGGTCTATATTTGCAATTTTTGATATGTACCGTCATAACTATTGAAAAATAAATGTGCCGGCCCTTTAAAATTAAGTTAATGGCATGAGTACTTCACCAGCTAGGGTACTTAAGCTTTTAACTAGATGTTATATTTTGTCCATTCCGGCATCAATTTTATCAATAACAATTTATGAGTATGTTTCAATTTACTCTCTGTGGAGTTTGTAGCTGGAAATACAATACAATACAATACAATACAATACAATACAATACAATACATGCTGGAATAGCAATTCATAACAGTCTATTTAGCCTTTGCCTGCGGAGCGGAGGTACGGGTGGCCAGGGTTTGCCAATTGACTGCATACTGAAAGAATGTGCAATTGATCTGAAAGCAAACGTTAAAATGATCTGTTTGAACAGCAGTCAACCCTGACAGTAACTGTCAATCAAAAGCATTACTTTACCTCCATAGCAAGGAAACAACATGGTTGAGAGGTCCTTATTCATCATACCATCAACAGTCACTTTTTCATGAAATACATAAGATATAAATAAAAATGTAAAAAGTAGGAATGAACTTAAATAAAAAGGAGCATGTGCCCTACTGCTGTTTTGTATGAGCGTTCAAAAATTGATTTCATCATAAAAAAGACAAATGGAATTTGTTTTATTTAAGGAAGTAAGGCATGGGGGCTCCACCCCCCCCCCCCCCCCCTCCTCCCCTCCCACCCGCCTTCCCTTCCCACACACTGGATGGTGTTGGCATGAAAACTCATTCATATTAATATAAACACTCAATAGTGGCATAGTGCAGTGTCAACACTGCATTTTGTTGCTGTGACACACTTTTGGGTGTTAAACATTTAACACTTGCATAAATGTTACTTAAGAAATGGGTAGTGTAGAAACATATTGACACTTGTGTTAAATTAACAAAAGCATATCTGCAATGTAAAAGTATCATGGGAAAGGTTAAAAGTTCACAATTACAAAGTGGATATTTAAACTGGTTTGATTCTGAATTAGACACTGAAGCAAATGTGCACGCATGCTCACACACACGCACACGCACACGCACACACGCACACGCACACGCACACACACACACACACACACACACACACACACACACACACACAAACGCACGTGCAAGCGCAGATAGCAAGCTATTCTGGTCTCAAATAGACCAATGCTAAGCCATTAGGGTGCATCAGCCACACATCCAATATTAAAGACACCCTCAAGCTCTTTTCTGTCACACTATCTTTTCTCTCCCAAACTGCATGAGTCATGCCGTTTTGGTTACCGAGGCAGCCTGTGTTTTACATGGCAGCATAAGCCGCCTTGTCATCATTATGAAAAATGTGATATCTGTCCTTTTAATCTCCTCATCAGGATGTGTAATTAGTTTGAATCTGGATTTATGTGCTGTACTCCAATTTTGGCTAGATATAAATTGTGCATTACACTGAGCCTGAGCAATGTCTAATATCTGAGTACTTCCCTTTTGCTTTCTTGTATTCGCGTTCACACTATTATTTCTACACTTAGGATTTTCATTTTTATGTTTTTAACATTACCAGCCTTGTAGTACACTGTAGTCACAGTTGTGACAATGTAAACTTTTCACTGGTCTTCCTCAGTTTAGGTCACTGGCACGTACTGTCCAACGCTCACTGAGTGGATTCAAGCAGAACAGTATACACTCACAAATATTTAACCACAAAAAAAGTGCACGGCAGTTACATTACACATACATTAATGTAATACAAAGGTATTATTTTAATTACTCCTCCGAATTATAATGGGATCCAGTGGAGCTGTATTCTCTCTGCTTTTGCAAAGAAGATAATGCTCAGTTTTGATATACTGTCTGTCAAGGAAAAAATAATTTAACATCATTTTAAGTTATTATTTTTCCATTAGCAGTTTTGTATTTTCATACTTTAAACTACCGGTATGTTGTTTTTAGTCTACTTTTTCAAGTCAGATAAAAGATGCACATGTTAGAAACATATCTCCAGCTTGAGGTAGGCACTCCGTCATTAGTGACAGATGGGTTGTCTGTCCATTCGTGATGGACTCCCGGTTTGCTGGCAAACGACAATTGATGGTAAACTTTGAAAACATTATGGACTAAACACCGGCGGAAGCGGAAGAGGACAGTAAGCTGAGGACTTCGGTGTGCCTGTCAAGATACAGTATCCAGGTTCTTCATGGTGAAACTCTGCTTTGATGAGCAGCAGAGGCAGTGGGCTATTAACATTCGCAAGGATAAATTTGTAGTCACAGAGAGCACTAAAATGTATTCTCCGTGTTTTCTTCCTGCTAATGTAATAATGCAGCCATCAACCCCACAAGGGCGTTGTTTGTTAACACTAGACTCCCAGAGCCAGCATTTTGGCAGTTCTCAAAATTGGATGTGTTGTTACTCTTTTGTAATGGATTAACAATGTTCCTGGCCTTTTAACTTTGCCTGACATCATTGCCAGCGGGGGAGTAATATACCTACAGACACCTGTATGCATATTATTATCCCCATGCTGACATTTTATTTTATTAAAAAAAAAAAAAAAATCATCTAAAAATATTTATGAGTCATTGCTCCTGTGCAGGGTTTCCATGGCAACCACTTTGGAGCGGTGGCATTGATTTTTCGAGAAAAGTCACCTTGGTCAATAAAAAACAGCTACACAGTACAGGAAAAATTAGATATGTTTCATATTGACAAGGCTCAGTCTAAGGACGATCGAGACAGCGAGTCCGAGCAAGAGCGGCCTTCCCCCCAGTGAAGAGGAGCTGTAAGGTGACACAGTTCCAGATATTATTAGCTTATAGTAAGATATTGACTGTTTAATGTGACAGCGAGGTCAACAGGATTTTATCTGAAGCTACACCACTTAATCCACATCCATTCGCAAATGACAGTACTGGGTGGCCTCTGGTGATCCCGAGAGACGACAGACATTGTACAATTTACATGAAAATATAATAACAGACTTTCAATCAACAAAATACCTTTAAGAGCTAATCGAATAGCGAATAATAATCATTGTAGGCCATCACGTCATTTCCAGTGTCACAATGACGACCCTGGTGTAGAGAAGCGGTTCAGATAATTGATGGATATTTTGTGTATGTATACCTTACGTTATGAGTGTCAGTAAGGAACTGTCTTCACAGTAACATCCATGTGCTAATGCACCCAACTCTTGAACTGATTGACATGCGAGTTCAGTTTGCTGCTTCCAAACAAAGTCATGACTGTTTTGTGTATCATATTGAAAGGAGATATATTATTGAAAATGAATTTCTTAATAGCTTGTACACCAGCAGTTGGGTTTATGGGGGGCCTGGCCATCCATCAAGTAGGAATTTACACAACTAAGTGAACCTTTTGTAAGATGCCTATTTCCACAAATGTGACTTGGATATTTTGAATTATTCGGAAGGGTGAATAGTGTGCACTAATTCTTAAACCTTCTGGTATTTCTGATAACAGTATGTTTCAGACATGTTATTAAGCCACCGTGGGATGTTTTTTTCAATCGTTAAAGGGAATGTCAACTCGTAAAAGGGGTTTACAATATGTTCTGTGCAACCCCACAAGTTTAAACAAGGCATTGTGTTCAATATTGCATTTGTGGAATATGAATCAAGTAGCAAAATCCACCTCGTTCTATCTTTGTCAGGGGCTGGCCATTTTGCCACTTTCTGTTGAGTGAAAATCACAACAGTCGCTCAGGGCTGAGGTAATGACCAATCACTGGCCACCTGTTTTCTCGATGTGGTCATTTCACATTCCAAACTGACGTGATTGGTCATTACCTGAGCCCTGAGCAACTGAAAGGTCAATTGAAGGCATTCATTCATTCATTTTCCGAAACGCTTTATCCTCACTAGGGTCAAGGGGGTTGTTGGAGCCTATCCCAGCCGTCATCGGGCAATAGGCGGGGGACACCCTGAACCAGTTGCCAGCCAATCGCAGGGCACACAGAAACGAACAACCATTTGCGCTCACACTCACACCTAGGGACAATTTGAAGTTTTCAATCAGCCTGCCATGCATGTTTTTGGAATGTGGGAGGAAACCGGAGGACCCGGAGAAAACCCACGCAAGCACGGGAGAACATGCAAACTCCACACAGGAAGGCCGGAGCTGGAATTGAACCCGGTACCTCTGCACTGTGAAGTCGACGTGCTAACCACTCGAATACCAGGCCGCTCTCAGTTGACGGCAAAATGGAAAAATGGCCGTGCCTGAGATGCGGCTTAATTCTGTCACGTTGCGAGGTGGTGGTGGACCCCAAAAAGCAGGCAGGAGAGAGGAGCAGGGTGTATTTGAAGAAGTGTATTGATAAAACACAGAAAACTAAATCCAAAACCAACAAAGTCCAAAGTATCAAACAAAAATTATGACTGAAGATAAACCATAACAGTAACCAAAACATGACTAAAACAAACCTGAGTACAGCAAACAAACATGACAGTAGCCAAGAGCAAACAATGACCCGACAGTGAGTGGTCGGGCTGGGAGTCCTTTTATAGCACTAATTACTTAATGACCAACAGGTGTGCAACTGCAGGGGGAGCCCTACAGTGCCACCTGTTGGTCCCATACCAAATCATGACAAATTCATATTAAGCAAGTATAATCACATTAACGCAATAATAATCAGAATACTGTAATGAACTATTGGGGCCACGTGGAACATATTGTAAATCATTTTTTGAGTTGACTTCCTCTTTAAAAAAAAATAACATAAAATAACGCAATGTCTTATCTTAATCAAATGCATACATCAATGCATTGATTTAGTCTTACTGTTCACACACAGTGCCCTGTTAACACTACAAAATTTAAAACTGACAAGAATACCAAAAACGTCATTCACACACCAACGATTTGATTGTCCAATGGAAATGAGTGAATATTTCCATTACTTTACTTTTGAACATGCACAGGCAGCAGGCGTGGTAATGGAATACATTTTCGCTGATGAAATCCCTACGTGAAAATTCAACAAGACAAGGCATAAAAGCTGTGACCATCTCCATCCCCTAATTTAAAAGTCACTGTGTATACTTTAAAACCTGTCCAATTATGCACACCTCCTCCAGTGAGAGTATGTTGATTTAATCCAACAAAGGACTTTCACAAAGTATAGGATTTGCGTGTTTATCAGTCAGTAGATTGGGTAGACTTACACTATAAAGCTGCAATCTATCATGATCAAGCTTTATTCCTTAAGGTTAAAATGAAATCTCTTGAATACATAGTGTACGGGAATAAAGTCTCCACAATTTGATTTGCGGTTTGAGCAATGCCATACTGACTCATTAGTACTTGAATGTCACTCAGGAGTCCACATACAGTGCCTCCACAAGTCATACACTGTTAATAAAAGTGAAAAACAATAATAGAGTGCCACGCTTTGTGTTTGTTCACATCCACAAAAAATAAAAAAGCAAAAAAATAAAAAAAATAAATAATGTCGGTCTCGCTGGTGTTACCACTTACAGCAGCATACTGACCAGCAGCAAAAGCACAACAAAAACATCCATCATTCAAACAGCAGAACCTTAGTTCACTGGGTAACCCGCTCTATCAACTGTGCCACCGCCACCCAGCAAGACAAACATGCTGTTGTTGCCTTGCTGGGAGCTGGTGATATCAACAGCAATCCAGCTGGTCACCAGCTATCACCATCTCCTTGCATGGCTCCAGAAACACGCTGGCCCGGCTGGGCGGCTGTAGTTCAGTTCATAGAGTGGATTACCCGATGGCCCAAGGTTTGGCTGTTGGAATGTGTTGCTAATCACAATGCCGTGTTTAGACTCATGGGCGCATGTAGAACATATTGTAAAGAAAAAAAATTGACTTAACCATTTAATTGGCTTTTTTTCCCAAGCTCCGTAAGTTGGACGACAAATGATTATTCATGCAAACCCGTAACTCACCGTAACTTGCTTTGGGTCAGACAATGTTTGATAAAGACCAAAAATAGATTTGTCTGGATCGCAATATCGCCTGAGGTCTTCCTCTTTGCAAGGCAAAACACGATTATGCTTGGCCGTGTTTAAGTGTAACAGAAGCCAAGGACATATTTCACACATTATCACCCCGTGCACAGTGGACACGTTTGGCACCAAAGTGTCATCTTTATGCCAATTTCCGACCCCACCATCATCATCAGACCAAATAGTGTTTCCGGTCTCGGCAGTTAAACATCTCAAATGAAGCTAATAGCTTTCGCTTACCAACCGAAAAGACCACAGGTGGCTATGATCTTCTGTTGAGCCCACTGACTTGAATATTCGACCCCTGCATGCTAAGCTGCCCTTTTGACCGCCACTGTCAAGATAGTTTATCTGCATGCTGAGTGAGTCTTACAACTCTCTCTGATGTCGCTCATCAAGCTGACACACTGTGCCCCGGAGACTGCAATTGCTTATGACTCAAACATCTCACAAATCAAGACATTACCACACAAATATTACAGCTATTTCTGAGAAGCACAAAGAATTGTGTCTGACACCAAGGATCACACACACGCACGCACACGCCCATACACGCGCGCACATACACACACACACACACGGACACCTCACACGAACACATGCACATACTGCATCCACAGAACAGCTGGTAAACAGACTGTGGAAGAGGAAGAGAGGGAAGGAGGGATTTAGCTCATTTGCCATGCGGTTGTTTTGGGTGATTTCACAGACAAACTCCAAGGTTGTGTGTAAAGCTGCAAGACAAATGAGTGGATGTTTGAACGGGTAAGATTACCGAGTCAATTATTCAGTCAGCCTATGCATGTGCAGTGGAGCATTCATTTATTACATAACATGAAAATCCCAACACTAGCACAGCAGTATATTTCAAGTGTATACTTGTTCTTTATGTGCTGTAGCTCAACTGTTAAATGTATTTTGTTTTTCAAATAACACAATAAAAAAATAATACTCTAATTAATGTTCTTTTATTTTAGAAGTAATAAGCTACCATTCATCCATACACCTTACGAAGCTAAAATTTTATCATCTGAGAAACAAACACCAGAACTAATATTATGGCTGAATCTAAAAAAAAAAAAAAAAAAAAAAAAAAAAAAAAAAAAAAAAAAAAATGCGATGAAATGAGTCCTTGAGTAATTTGGGTACAGTAGCTCGATTTATATAAAATGTCGAAAGTCAACTCAACGTTCTCTTGTATCTTAATGTGATTTTTGTGAATTTGATCAGGGTACAGGTAGACAGATTCTGATTCGCATGGACATGAGTGGTAGATGTCAGCATATTATATTGAAATGAATTCATTTAACCCAATATTTATATCTGCAATATTTACTATATTTATTTAAAATCCTGCCCAGTGATTCACCTTGGTGAGCACAGTTATGGAGGATCACGCACGCGTGCGTGCGTGTGCGCACACGTGCAAACTTATGGGATGGAAGGCGATCTTCCAAGTGCATCTCCTTGGTCAACTTTACATCTTCCGCCCACGGAAGTCTGGTTTAAGTTCCTTATAAACATTTTTTGCACACTTCAACTTCCTGCATGGATTTGAGCAAATTAGTTTCTTCATCCACTATGTCAAGGACTGCGCCTCTCGATTTTAAAGGGAATAAGAGGAGCCGTTTGAATTGGCAGTAAATCAAATGGGCTTTGTTTCAGCCCTCAGTGGGGAAAAAAGCCTGTTTTGAAATGTGCAAATTTGCATGCATCTGCGAAAATACCAAAACTTTGTCAAGCCCACTTGCACACAGAGCTCGACAGCTCACTGTGCTGGACTTGTGCTGGGCACAAAAATAGAGCCCTGAACGTTAGGATATTGAACACAAGTCTCGTATGGCAACCCTGTTATGGTGCAAAAGGGACATAAAATAATAAATCTGTAGAAATACTTACAATTTTGGTGCTCCGTAGAAGCAGAGCAGGAGTGCACTCGAATTTAAAAGGGGGTCTTTTAGTCTTTCACGGTAGGAATACGAGACAACCTGACACTGACAAACGCATCAACATTTATGGTTGCATGCACAGAGAAATACACAGCATGAGGTGTATGCTAATGAATGCAGTACCACCTGTTCAGTAAATGATCTAATTGCTCTCAGCAGATTTCCTCACTTTTACACGGTTACAGCGCCATTTAAGAGGTAAGAGAGGCTGCTGCTGTGAGCCATCTTTACCCTCACACCTTCACTAATTCAACATTTAACGGCATCTCTTGAGAGTATCACTTGCTTTCATGTGAGGAGAAAAGCTAAGATGGTTGAAAGGATGAGGGTGAAAGTTGGCTTTTAAAAGGGAAATCAAAAGGTTGATAATAGGGGAAAGGAGAGCACATTTTAGTGAGCAGTGCAGGAAAAATAGGCATTCCATTGCCAGATTGAGATTTTGATTTATTGGATAAAGTGATTGTTTGTGGATTATCGCAGTGATGCCGTGATGTATAGATAATTGCCGTGATGTATAGGTAATTTACTATCCCCATAAGATGGGGATAGTAAATTATCTATACATCCATCCGGCTGTCCATCCATCCATGCGCCAAAATCTAGATAATATTCATTTTGAATATTCGTTTGACTAATAACTGCTGGTAGATTGCCCTGATGTACAGACATGAAGTGCATATAGCAATATGTTAGACACATTTGGCACTTCACTTCCTGTTAGCAACAACCTCAGAAGTTAGTGATGTGTGAGCTGGCCCTCAGGCAATCACACTGCTCAAATTTGGCAAAAACCAAACACAAGAAGCGCCTGCGATCTGCCAGTTACGTAAGCCTCTTTCAGCATGATTTTTTTTTTCTACTGCCGTGTTAAGTGGGTGTTCATCCGCTAGTTAGAATGTATACATTGCGGCACCAAATGAGTTTGGCGATGGAAAGCTGGCTACAGAGAAAACCATAATTGATGCATCATCACTGGCAGCACGACAAGACACTGCATACGTTTCTGCAAGTGATCACTTGTGCATGTATGTTGAACATGTACTGCATGTAAATTGTGTTGATTGTTCTTCAAGTGCACAACGTTATGAATGTGAGGGTGAATTTTCAGAACTGTTTCAATATATCAGCATTACGCCGCTTTTCAGCATATGATTTTGTTCGAGTGTCGAGTGCCGCTAAACACTGCTTCACCTTGATTGGACAAAGTGAATTTGAATTCGAATGGAATTTGATGGAAACAAAAGCCCCGTTCCTCATACAAAGGCGAAACGGCAAGAGATCCACCCGGCCGGTGAGATGGCCATGAACGTAACATCCATACTCCTTTGTTTATTTATTTATTTCTTTTAATGGAAAGGATGTAACCTGACCCACATCACAGACAGGCTTCCGCCTTCGCATGTGGTGGCTGATTATTTATTTTGCGATGCAGCACCAGCCTGGTCTGAAGCAGAGCAAGCAAAACAGGCATAGTCAGTGAAGGATTGACGGACCCTCCGTTAACATTGACTGTTGTGTTTTTAATAATGCTGCTTCCAGGCCCCGCACACTCACAATGTGGCAAGCGAGCATCAGGGGCATCGCCAGAAATTTGTCAGTCGGGTGGCCAGGGTGACAACATCTCACCGATGGGTGGTCATAAGCGAGGACTTTGCACGAGGGAAACTTGGATGCCGAATCTGAGAGACAACACCCTAGGTAGGTTAAGCATTGTCTAGATTAGTAGAATTATGCTAGCAGCACAAAAGCAGTGAAGGATCTCCCTTGATCTCCCTTGATGCTCGAGTGTCTCGCTACATGTTCATACGATATGTTTGGCCACGCTGCCATTTGGTCATCTATTTTGGCATCAAGTTCAATATGGAATTATTCTATAACTCTATGAAAGAATTTGACTTCCCCCCCTGACATGTTTATACTGAATGTAAATCATTGAAGCACAACCGGCATTCATAACAACTACTCAAAGCTGTTATGACATGTTTTCTAAACTTGTATTACGTCTGCTTTTCCATCCGACTGTCATGTTTCGGTTTGTGACCAACAGGTGGCACTGTGGGGATTTTCCCTGCAGCTGCGCACCTGTTGGTCGTTAGATAATTAGCAGCTTTAAAAGGACTCCCAACCCGAACACTCGGTGTCGGGTCATTGTTTGTTTCTGTCATGGTTCTGTTCCTGTTAGTTTTTTGCCACAGTTATGGTTTTGTTTTGCTACTTTGGATTCGTTTTGGTTGTTAGCACTTTGTTTTGGATTCAGTTTTCTCTGTGTTTTATTAAATACAATTCGTCAAGTTCACCCTGCTCCTCCCTCCTGCCTGCTTTTTGGAGTCCACCACCACCTTGCAACGTGACACCGACAATGAACTACAGTGCAGTAATGTAGAGGCTTTCACTTTATATTCCGTTTGAATTTGGAGGGAACAGCTGAATGGTCATACTCATTCATTTGCTGATTAGTTTTTTTAATGTACTCTTATTTTGCTGTTCTAAAAAATTCACAGGCCACAATATAAACTGCCACTGAAAGGGAAGTTATTGCCATTGCATTACATGCCGAATCTTTCAAAGGACCATTTGCACCAAATTGCCCAACTCTAGGCTTTAAATCGACCCCCACATTTGAAACTGTTTTGCTGAAGCTTGTTTATGCAATATTTATCCAAGACCTTTTTTCCAGCGCCTGAGAGAGGAAATCACAACAGAGGAGCCCACCAACTGCAAACTGCTGAGTTTGAGTTGTTTTTATAGGGACAAATTAAAAAGTGCTGCAGAGCACTTCCAAACACGGCTTTCCAAACAGCATGCATGCTGACAATATTTGTGCTTTCCATGCAATGCCACATAGACAATGTATAAGCACAGCCCATTGTTGTGGTTATTTTCCATTTGATTTGGTGCAGGAGAATATGCTGCACTTTAGATGTATTTCCAGCCTCAAATCCACTTACGAAAAGATGACTCATATATAGGTTTGTGATATGGAAACATTTAACATCAAAGCTGAATATGGCTGATTGATGTGAGGGTGGATGTACTTTGATTTTGCCGTCATCGAAATAAGCTTCCATAATCAAGTGTTATGCTGCTTGCTGCTACGCCTCGTTGAAGAAGGTCCAAAAGATTTTGGACCATTTGTTGCAAATATCGAATACAAGTGTCATCATTCTGCCGGCTGATAACTCATAACAAATAAAGAACATAAGGGCTCTGCAAAGTATGTACGTGGCCTTTCCTTCTCTAAACAAGCCTAATATGTCCCATGTCAGTAAGTGCATATAGTTAAAGCATGGCACCATCCCACCAAGCTCCCATCATGCAACGCAAGTCACTACTGTGATAACAATCTACAAATCAGCCATGATGCAGGTAGACTTGTGCATTTAGCAGGTGTTTTACAACAGCGCACAACTTGACTTGACCAGTCAGATTTAATAATGCTGCACATTTAGCACCGTCTCCTCTGGCCACAGACGAGATGGGGGATTTGTCTCTTCCATTTAACTGTAATGTCATGCAATCATACAGATTCCCACTGACACTACAGAAAAACATGGTGAAGTCAATTGTATGGAGCGATCCATGGAGGCTTGGTTGACACCAAGCATGGTTTCATCATATTTTGAGTCAAAACGTAACAGCCTTCCTTCCAGGATTATCTAGTAAAGAAAATGGCATTATCTAGTCAATTAAGTTCAGTAAAGTCTTGTTTGTTACTTGGACTTGGTCCTGTGTGTGTTGTACACGTGTTGTGTGTTGGCTCTGGATGTGTATAAATTTTGTTTTATGGAGCCATGTGTGAGTGTGACGTTGCAATGAATTTAACCCTACCATCTGACAGGCTGCGATCACTTTGTGGCAGAAAATTGAGATCGTTTAAAATGTTCATTATTAGATCAGTGGTTCTTAATCTGTGTTTGATCGAACCCTAGGGGTTTGGTGAATCAGTCTCAGGGGTTCGACGGAGGCTCTGCCATGGAGGTTAGGACACACCCGACTCAACATGTCAATTAGTTATGACACGCCCGCCTGGCTATCATTGGCTGCAGATGATCACATTACATCAGTTCTGCAGGAAATTTAGTTCGCTGCTTCGTCAACGCGTGACTTTCGTGATTGTACACAAAATGAACCGTGCATGACGGACTATTAAAAACAACTTGTACTTATGTCTTGATTTGTATTTACTTTTCTTCAATTGTTAATAAATGCATATTTAATGTGTTGACATTTTTTTTTTAAATCCCATTTTTATTTTTCACTAAGGAAGGGTTTGATGACTGTGCATATAAACTGGTTGGGTTCAATAGCTCTAACAAGGTTAAGAACCACTGATGCTTGAGAGATGGATAAAGCTCACTGTTACTGTTAAGTCCTTTGCAGATGCAGAAAACACGACCTACTACAGCTGTCAGTCACATGTTTAGCGACTCTTTGGAAAGTCTCTTTTGAAAAACTCTTTATGCCACCTTTCTTTAACCTTTGTTGGATGATGTCATCGGGTCTAGGAGCGAAGAAAAGGTGTTTCCTTTTAAAACACAGGAAAGGGCAATACAGGTTAAAATAAATTCGACTCCATTTGACGTTGTCCTGTGATGGCGAGTACAGCTCAACTCATTCTCTACTTTTCTAAATAAATTACCTTCATGGTAAAAGGGAGAGGTTACAGATACGAAATGTTTTTGTGAAGGATCACAAATGATATTTTTCATTGCTCATTCTCTATTAAAAAATGGAAATGTGTTTATTTTATTTTGGTTTGAGTGTGACCACACCTTTCCTTTTGCTTTGAACGTACTGTACATTTCTTGGCCTCATTGACTATCCCCTTGTGACAACCCCCAAAAAGTTTGTTTGACTCTTTTTTGATGGCTGTTTTTTTTTTTAAATGACTTATATTTTTAAAGTCTTGAGCATGAAACTCGAGCATCTTTGCATAGTCCGTCAACTACGGCAGTGACCTGTCGCTTTAAATGTTGCTGTCGTAATGAATTGTTGGTAATATCCTTTCGTAAAGGTTGACCAGGAATAACCTTTGCAAAAAGGTGGCATAAAGGTTGCACCCAGGCACCTCTCATAAGCACTTGTAGAATTCGAACGATCCTATCTTTCAGGCCATCTCATTCAATTAGGATAGGAAAGGAAATTTCCTCGACAAAAACGAAAATTCGAAGAGGCCCCCTATCATCTGGAAAATGGGCGGTTTCAAACAAAAGTTGCACACAATGCACATGACTTACACAACTGCAGAGTCTTTAAATCTCAAACTTCCACAGTGCACATCCAAATACAAACAACATCAGTGGTAATATGCCTTTTTTTTTCCTTTGTCAGAACACTGCAGTGTGCCGAGCTCTTAAAATGTTCATGCACAAAGATTAAAAACAGCATGCATGCCCATGTTAATCTGATGAAACAATTTGTGGCTGGCACAGCCCATGCCCTGTCATTCAGCTTGGCCTGGCAGACAAATTAACTCTGGGACTCAAAACACACACACAGACACGCACGCACGCACGCACGCATGCACGCACACACGATCAAACTGCAGACTTAACAGCTCCGATGTGCCTGAAGATATCACTACTTGCGCGACATGAAAATATGACATCTTAACCCCACACACTAAATGCATAAACAGGGCTGCGAAACACACGCCTACGTAGACTCAATCCACATTCGTCAGGCCTAATCTTGTTTGATCAAACAATGTCCTCCAGTATTTCTTGGAGTGCATAAAAGGGATGAGAGCGAGGGATGCTTGCACACACAAAGTCACAGGAGGAGTCCTGAATGCATGTTCACGCATTAAGACACTCGAGCCACTTTCACACTGCATTGCCACAAATTGGTGCATCGGAGGCTTGACTGCAGAGTTTAGATTTATTCTTTGAGACACGACCCATCGGGTTTTTTGAACTCGTGCACAAGGTGAGACGGAATGCTGCTTTCTGATGATTAGAGGCATGACGACTTCAGCGTGACCGTGGCAATTACTTTTCAATACAAAGGGACACAAACAACAAGTCGCCGCACTCTCGTTGCGCCTTGTGGTGTTTCGTCGCTCTCACATCTCTGATAATCCATCAGAAGCCGGCAAATTGCCGTTTCTACTTCAATAACCCTTACCACATTGGTCACTTAACCAAATGCCATTTAGCCAGGAAAAAAAGCCAATAAAATAGGTGTATGTTTTAGGTCGAAGTTGTTAAAAAAATGTAGCACGATGTCTTTCTTCAAATTGCGTGAGCACCTCCATAATTGCAAAAACTGGGCTTCAAACAACATGAACATGATTTGAACTGAAGAAGATGAAACAATCCCAAATTATTTTGGGGACGCTAATTCTTGGTGCATATATAAATACCGGGTCATATCAATTTCTGATTCAGAATGTTTTCTTTTGTTGACTATTATGATGAAATTCGTGTCCATGATTGCAATTTCACAACGTTAAATTATCAAAGACATGCCAGTTTCTCAAATTGGGTATATTAGTAGGACAAATGTTGTTTTATTTTCTACATCTGCCAAAAAGATCTTGTGTGGTCGGACAAATCATGGCTGCTTCAACATGGCTATATGCCTGCTCACAATTCCCGGAGCATACGACGGTTACTGGCCAACCTCCCTTTCCCACTCAAAGGATCTGGCTCAGCCTAATAAAGATTTTTTTTTTTTCTTTCCCAAACTGAGTTGGGTCAAAAAGGGGATCCATTTGGAAGACATGAATGACCTGAGGTTGGCCGTGACTACGGGGGTCCGGAAGATGCCAGAAGAATCCGACTAGTTGTGCATTAAAGCGTGGCAGAGAAGGCTGGGAGATTACTTTGAAGAGGAAAACTGGTCGTTTGACACACCATACGTGTATTATGAACTGCTTGCATCAGAGTCATTCAGCATTATTTGGTTAACGGTCATATTAGCCTGAATAGCATAGATACCCTGCGATTGGCTGGCAACCAATTCAGGGTGTCCCCCGCCTACTGCCCGATGACAGCTGGGATAGGCTCCAGCACCCCCCGCGACCCTAGTGAGGATGAAGCGGTTCGGAAGATGAATGAATGAATAGCATAGATACCATTTACAGAGGTGGGATCTTTAAAGTACAAGACATTTTTCAAACTATTTGAACAACTTTTCATTGCAGGGCATCTTTTTCCTCTTCAACTGACGTCAGAAGCCTTGAGGTGGAGCTTAACCGTTTTCCCCTTCCTTTCAGGTCTTCAACATCATGAGCCTGCATACTGGGAACAGTTGTTCTTCCCTGGTGAACATTTAACGTAATCTCGATTTAGTCGGTCAGCAAGATGGGCATTTTTCTCTTCATTCATTCATCTTCCGAACCGCTTTATCCTCACTAGGGCCGCGCGGGGGGGTGCTGGAGCCTATCCAAGCTGTCTTCGGGCAGTAGGCGGGGGACAATCGGTCGCCAGCCAATCGCAGGCATTTTTCTCTTTTCCGTCTAAATTCACAACCCTGGTACTTCCTTTGTTTTTCATGATAACAAAAAGGAGGAGTAGTTCTTATATTTTGCAGTTGTCTTCCAATTAAATAAGTAATCAAATATGAGGATGAAAAATGATCGAGAAACACAAGATGTAAAGAGTGGTGGAAGGTCTGATATGATGCGAGAGGTGATGGAGGAAACAAAAATGAATACAATAAATTAATTAGCATTACAGTACATCAAATGCGGTGGCACAGTGATTGACTGGTATGCACATCTGGCTCATAGTGCAGCGGTCATGGGTTCAATTCAGGGCCCCGGCCTTCATGTGTGAAGTTTGCATGTTCCCCTCTTGCCTGCGTGGGTTTTCTCTGGGCACTCCGGTTTCCTCCCACATTGCAAA
Organism: Hippocampus kuda; assembly: GCA_901007745.1. NCBI lineage: Eukaryota > Metazoa > Chordata > Actinopteri > Syngnathiformes > Syngnathidae > Hippocampus > Hippocampus kuda. The sequence goes on from CAAKHF010017159.1 coordinate 16,420, forward strand.
AACATGCGGCC
>CAAKHF010017160.1:0-25431 GCA_901007745.1 Hippocampus kuda
ACCCACAGTACATTGTGTAGATGTATTAAGCGTTTTGTTACAGCTGCCGCTGTTGTGAAAGCGCTATATAAATCAGCATGTATTGTATTGCATTGTGTGTATATATATATATATATATATATATATATATATATATATATAGAAATATATATATATATAGAAATATATATATATAGAAATATATATAGAAATATATATAGAAATAATAAGCTATGGCCAGTGGGAACATTTCATGTATGTTGTATGTGAGTGTTAATTTTTGGTGATGATTTGGCTCTCCTGATGTGTGCTGATTCTTGATATTTTAATTTTAGTCATCATGTCTGCTACATTGAGAGGCGCCAGGTTAGAATCTTGTCTCTTGCACGTTGCACGTATTAGGTTAGTTGTAAATTGTCTATAGGTAGGACTAGCCCGGACAATGTAAAATTGAATGTCAAAGTGAATGGTTGTTTGCCTGTATATGACCTGCGATTGGCTGCGGACATGTTCTAGGTGGACTTTGCCAAAGTCACCTCGGATAGGGTCCAGCTCACGCATCACCATAATGAGGACAATTACTCCTCTATGTGGAACATAAATATATCAGATGGATTTATCGCTGTTCATTCTGTTGTTTACATTCAAGTACTGTATGACATCAGGAGTAACCCCACTCCTTACCGACATATGAGGCTAATTATTCCATTGTTGATCTTGTGTCTTTTCTGAACAAGTGTTTCTTCGGGCCTCTCATTGGTTGGGGTGAATTTGAAATTATGTTTTGAGATTTTTGGCACCACATATTGTTTTGGCATCTGCTCACATGCAGACAAAGACATCATCGGTGTGTTTGAAGATTGGGCGAGGGGGTGATGATTTTTTAAAAATTTTTTGAATACCTGTGTACTTTTGCCCCATCAGCCTCAGATGTTCATCTCCTTCAAAAACCTTCTGAGACTTATATTTCCCGGATTAATCTATTTGAGAAATATTGGCAATGAATCACCAATAAAGGTCTGACAGAGTAGCTTTTGTTTCGACTCGACCGCATGCTTTCAGGTGTTGTGTGGTGTAAAAAACGCAGGGCCTCGCGGATCATGGCGAGGTACACACTGAAAGACGTCGGGCGTCCCATCAAAGAATCCATTGACAAACGGGCATAAGCGAGACAGAAGGCCGCAGTGTGGACGTGGAAATTTGAGATCCTCTGACAGTAGATCCACACAGACCACTCAGAGTGGCGATGACAGAGATGAACTCATTCAAGTCGGCTCGATGATTCTGAGTCATTTTTCAAATCTGAATTGTCCATTCAGAAAATGAATGATGAAACTGATGAATCTGTTACTGTTCAAAAAATAAACAAAAAAAAACCTGTAATATAAAGAATCAAGAGGTCATCCAAATATGGAATTGCGGCCACAGACTATGTAAGTAAACGAAGGCATTTGTTTTCTTGAGAGTGGTCAGGCATTCATCCATTTTCAATTTTTATTGTGGGTGGTGGGTGAGAGGCAGGGTCGTAATCGTCAAGTGTTCTATTCTAAAAAATCACACCAAAAATAATAGCAGAAGAAAAAAAAAGGTCTTTCTTCTCTTGTCATGTGTGACATTAACACACTACACACTTCAAAGTTGAAGCCCTCTCCTCTTGGATGATCTCATGAACCGATCACCTCCTGAATGTCACACCTAACACAGATTTTTTTTTTTTAAACTGTGCTTTAATGAATCATAATTCAATTTTAACTGTGAGCCTCTGAAGTTGGCAGCAGCTGGGTCACGACTGGGCTACCGCGCTCACTGATGGCCTCAAATAAGCTTCACCTGTCCGTCACTAAAAGCCACGTTGGGACCTTCAATCACAAGAGAGGGTGCAGTCGACAAGCTTGTGTCATTTAACGCCTCAACTACAGCTATTCATAGTTTGCTGTGTGTGTGTGTCTGTGCACTTGAAAGCTTTAGGAGATAAAACAACAATATGTGGTTAGTTTAACTTCTCAAAAAATAAACAAATCATATTAGACTTGGCAGTCAGGAGGTTCCATTTACGGGTGGTGCCACTGTCATCATTTTTTAAATATTTGTAAAATGTCCCCCAGTAAATAAATAAACCAACAAACAAACAAATAAATCAATAAAATTAAAAAAGAAAAGTCTTTGTGTTTCCTGGTGGCATTTTCAGGTGTTTTGCATCGGGAACAAAAATAATAGAGGTGGGCATTTGCAGAGATGTCATTTTTGGCACCCGTTCGCCCGCTGCCTAAGACGTTCACTGGACCCTGCAGCTGCCTTTACCATCACCTTGTCCACGGCAACTCTCAGATCTCTTTAATACATGTATGTTTGCACCTTTTGCATGTGGCAGTGCCGCAACTTGCCACACAAGTAGATTTAGCCCTTCCTTGCCCCGGGTCATGCATCTTCTTCTTCCCAACACCGCCCCAAAGCCTTGCGCCACCGGACTGCGCATATACAAATCACCCCGGCCTTGTTAGCATAGTTGAGTGAAGATGTCAGCTTTACGATGAGCCTGGGATGGTTGCTATGCGTGTCAGGGACACAAGGGGAGGGGTTCGACCCATGAGTAGGAAATGCAGGTTGACCACAAGAGTACATAAATGTAAGTCTTAGAGAGTTGTGGAATGGCAAGATTAGATACACACACACACACACACACACACACACATAGCAAGGAGAGTGGGATTCCTTCATGAAACAGAACTATAATTTCTGAAGTCTCATAAATGATCATTCAGTCATCCATCACTAATGCCTCATCCTTGCTTCTAATCAAAGCAGCGATAAATGGTGGCTTTCTTTGCGCGTGCATGTCGGGGAAGGGGGCAAGCGGGATGGCACCATTACATTGTTAATCTCATTTCCTTTCTGACGATTGAAAATGGAGAGAGGCTGTGAGTTTATCAGGCAGATAAATGGACAGCCCATTCTCACCGGAGATCTAATCTGTCATGCGTCAAGGCTGGGCTTCACCTGCCCGCAGATAATAACCACGTCGAAGGGCACTGATGATTGAGACCAGCCCGGCCTTTTGTTTGTCTTTACAAACACTCCACACTCTCATTTATTAACAGGCCGCAATTATGATGCAACTATGACCCAATTAACAGCAGGTAGGCTCTTGCAGGACTGGGATGTTGGTTATCCAAAAGCATGCAGAACTCCATTCCAGCTGACCTTTACTGTGAAATGACTGACATTTGAGATTTCATTCAGGATTCAATGAAAAACTTCCACTTTTTGGCCAAGCCCTTTTCTTCTCTACTGCGAAATGGGGTCTGGCGCAGCCTTCAGCTTGTTAATTATGATCTATATAAATTAAATTAAGAGGATGTCATTGTTTGATTTTTTTTTTTTTTTTTTTTTTATCTTCTCGTCCTACAGGTTAAAGAGAAGATAAGATACTTATCGCTTTTGGAATGATGGGAAAAAAATATCTCCCCTTCCATACTAATTGCAATACGTATCATTTGGCTTACTCTCCCTTTATTTAGTAGTTCCATTGGAGAAAATATGTTGCATGTTTTTGAAATATCTGATGCAAATAGTGGGTATAAAATTAAGAGAGGAGTTTTTTTTCTTGTATCATTTGATTTTTGATTTTTTTATACATAACTTTACAACTGCTGTGACAAGCTGGGTGAGTTCAAAATTTCAAAACAACCAACTTGATTTCGGTTTGGCAAATGTGAAATTTGGCTTTCCCACATTTTCAACAAATACGAGTTTACCCAATTTATTGTGACCAGACTTCAAGATATGAGTTAAAACAAGGCAACAAATGACACTCATCCCCATGACTGTATGCATTTTTATCACATAACATTGCAACTTTACTTGCATAAGATCTGATTTTTTTGTTTTGGTTTTTGACCCAGAACATTATAACTTTACTTTTTTTCATACAATAATGGCCATTTTTTTTCTTCACTGCCGTACTGTCCTTTCACATCAAATTTCTATGCTTTAAATGCCTCTAACTTGTACTGTAATAATTTTTTTTTGTTAAATAATTCAATCTGCACTCGAACAACCACTACATTCATCTCTGCCACGCCTGTTTCTTGGGTTGACTCAGGGCCATTAAAGATGCCTGCACTCATTTTATATCTCCCTCCACGACACACACACACGCACACACACACACACACGGCGCATGCATTTATTTATCCGTCGGAGTTCCTAATTTGGTTTGACGAATGAGTGACAGCTTGACACTTCATTCGGCAAGATTAATAGAACGACACAATATTTACGTGGCGCAGACAGCCAATTATCCTGCCATCTATCATCCAGATTATCTTTCTGATTGAAAACTACTCGTCCATGTAATCGGAATTATTTGGAATTAGAAGGAAATTTATGGCGCCTTGTGTCACTTTTCCCGCACGGTGCTAAATTAGAAATATTAGATACATAAAGGGAGTTGGGGAAACGGCATAAATAGAATCGCCAAGTTAATGTCACGCGTTTATATATGTATTTTTTTTCGCTCTCTCTCAGTGCCCCTGCATGAACCCCATTTTGAGTCACCATTTTATAGGTTCCCCACGCATATTATTAATGCATAGGTTACACTGCATAGTCAGGCAATACTCCAGCTTGTGCTTGCGTGTAGGAATTACCACATATTGGTCTCCTGCGTGTGAGGGATGGTGATATGTTTAACCGGAAAGTGGTTATTTTAATGAGAACGCCGCATTAAATGTATTTACAACGGTAATGGATAGAGCTTATCAACGGTGTGTGTGTGTGTGTATTCATATCAGGAAGGGGGAGCTCTCATTAGCAGTTTGATGAGTCTTTCTGAACTGTTTTCAACTCGATTGTCATTTATCAACGTTTGCGTACAATCCTTTAAACTTAGTGTATGTCATTCGTTTAGAACACAGCCAATTCATAGCTGCTTGGTGAGGTGCAAACCGAGCTGAAATATCATTGTCAGGTAGTTAGGAATCAATATGTTTCATCTCAAAAGTTTGACAGCGTTTTAAACAGCCGTAGAGAAAATTAAAATGGATTTGTAATGTAATCCGTTGCCAAATTGGTCAATTGCTGAATAGGAAATAAATACAGCTGATGTTTGGCGTCGTACAAGAACTGAAAGTCAACCCTTTTCCGTGTAGGTCCGCAGTAATGACATTTGAAAAGTGACATTTCATCCTTTTATAAAATCCAAACAGTCTAAAAGCATCGCACTCTTTCATTGCTTCTTTAAGAAATGACGGAAATGGCCACACGTAACAATGTTGCAGGGACCTTGATTTTATTGGCTAGAGTGCGTTCTGACTTGTAAATAGGATTAGACCATCCCAATATAGTGCCTTGTTTATTTTTATCCTCTTATTAGGACAGTTGGATCTTTAAAGGGTGCCAAAATTATCCCGCGATTCGCTGACACGGAAAAATGAAAGGTTATTATAAGCAATCTGTCTGCATTGAAGCACAATGTGACTGCTGCGCTTGCGATACACACGAGGTGACCTCAGTGAGATGGGAGCAGGAGGGGCGGGTGCACGCTGAAAGTCAGAGCAGCATACAGCGTAAAAGACCACCAGGCGTGTATATAGTAATGCAATTATGGATGCGGAGGTGTATAGTACATCTAAATATTGGGAATGTATGATTTGGATATTTTAAGCAAATGGAGGTTAGAGTTGTACCGGTAGATATTACTTTATCTTCTAGACTTTATCTTCTCCGAGCAGCCTTTATTTAATTGCTTACTCCAAACGTTTTGGAAGGGTGGGAAGAATGCCTTGCATGCATTTAATCTCAGTGCAATATTACTTTTTTAAGGACACATTAGGCATTGCTCACATTGTCCTTATTTTTTTCAGTAATCCATGAATTAAATTTGAAGCCCTTTTTTTTTTTTTGCATTATAAGCCAAGGTGGTTTTGTTCAGCTTGCATGTTTTAACCATGGCATGACAATATGTTTGCATTGTTTGACAAGCTACATACTGTACTTCTAACAAGAGCTCAGACTCGCACGCACCGAAAATCCTTACTGTTGTTTTTATTATTCATTTACCGTTTAACCAGTCCTGAAACAACTCAAATGGGTTCGTAATTTTACTTTTGCTGAAAAAACATCATAGTACAAAAAAATGAATTGATGGTTTGATTCTATGGTATGGAAAATGGTAAATGGAGAGCACTTATACAGTGCTTTATCTTCACTATATCTGAAACTATTCAGACGTGTGAACCTACGGAATGATTTTCCGTTTCAGTTAAAAATAACAGACGTGTCACAGACAAATGTGCCTTGTAGCTGATTTTGTGTTGTCTTAATACATCATAGCTCGAGTAGTTTAACATACAATATTCAACGATTGGTCATCTATAATCTGGTATACAGTGCTTTACGACCAATGACGAAAGCCTGGCATGTCTGAATTTTTGTCCGTCTTGTTGCATGATGTGACATATCCTACGCTGTACTGTAATCGGTTCTCTATTGACCAACAGGAAGACAGTGCCCTCCTACTTAAGATGAGAGGCCAGGCACGGTGCATGACACAAACAAGCAAATTCATGACCTTCTTTTTGGAGAATAGACAGTCCATAAACGTTCCCGTACACCAGTAATTATCAAAGAGTGGGGGGGGGGGGGGACATGGTGCTTTGCCAGAGAAGGCGTGTCAGACCTGGGGAACATGTTTTTTTTTGTTTTTTTTTTTGCCACACAAGAATGTCTTGTAATTGCACATCCACAACAGTTGGTGGCAGTGGTGCTCTCATTTATTTATATACGCTTATTTCAGGCAAATGGATGCACTTCAAATATTTCTGTGATTGATTAAAAACATGAATAAAGTTTTTCATATTTTGTAAGTTTATATTTCTTTCGCAGTTTTCTTTAATTTTCATAAGGCAGAGGGGTACTTATGACATCAGTGGGCTGGGCACCTGTCCGTCATTGCTTCAAGCTGAACAAAACTGTAATTGTCTGCCTGTCAGCCAGCCATGTTATTTTAACCACACTTCCGTCATTGCTGCCGTCAATAAAGTTCATCGGTTCACTGTCTGTCAATCCGTGAAAAAAAAAAAATCGTCACAGTGCAACAAATCAAAAATCCAATTTGATTAAAATGGTAAATAAAGTGCATAATATATAAGTGTAACTCTACCATATGGTGACTGCTCAAAATATTAAATCACATTTTCTGGAACAGGCAGCTAACAAAATATTTACTTGCTTGTTTAATTTCACATGACGCTTGGGCAGACACACTGGAAACCAAAATATTAAAAGGCCTTTGTAAATTTTCATATGGCCCCGGAAGAAATGTTTGAAATTCAGCAATAAAGCACACCTTTTTTCACCTTTTCAACATATTTGACATGACGTTGGTGACATGGCATTCTGAAAATGTTGTGCTTGGCCCTAACTCCATGAAATATTCCTGGACTGGGCCACTTTAACGCTTAACTGAAGACACACAGATAGATACATTGAATATCAGATCAGTTTGTGAACTGACTTCATGAACCCCAGGGAGCAAATTAACAGAATCAATCTCTTTGCTTGGCCGTAACCTTTCCCCCATCTTGACTGACATTTGTCTTCTCCTTTGCCTTGGGCTTTTGCGTACGGCGGCCTGTGAGGGGCTGCGCGTGCAGCCTCTGCATATGTTAAACAACGGCTGCGTGAATTATGCCTGTTTATGTTGCCATGTGATGTGAGGACGTGCACATATATACGCATGTGTGTGTGTGTGTGTGTGTGTGTGTGTGTGTGTGAGAGTGAATTAGTGCAGGTTAGCCCAGGTGCTGTGCGTTCACTTCCTCTGTTGTCGAAGTGAAAATGCGCAACTGGGGTTGCAACCTCGCGTCATGGCAGAGACTCACACCTCAAATCGGACACAATTATCTGGCATCTTTTTGAGACATGTTTTAACTGTTGACGTTTTTATTGGAGTATAAGAAAGAGTATTATTATGTTAGCATAATGTTGATCCATCCATTCATTTTCTGCTATCGCTTCATGCTCAGGAGGATTGCAGGGTGGGCTGGAGCCTATCTCAGGCATCTTCGGGCATCAAAAAATATATGCGGGGAAAGGAAAAAACATGAAAATAAATACATTGAGTAAAAACATTGGGTATTTAAAATCATTCAGTGTCATTTGAATAAACAAGCTTCTGATTCAAAATACAAAGTATAATGTGGTGTTTGGAGGAATTACTTATTATTATATATATATTATATATTATTATACATTATTAAGTTATGTATGCTTATAGGCTTGATAAGTACCGGAGAAAAGGGCTGAATTTGTTGTTCCATCCATCCATCCATCCATCCATTTCCTGATCCGCTTTATCCTCACAAGGGTTGCGGGGGTGCTGGAGCCTATCCAAGCTGTCTTCGGGCAGTAGGTGAGGGACACTGAACCTGTTGCAAGCCAATCGCAGGGCACACATAGACAAACGACCATCGGCAGTCACACTCACACTTAGGGACAATTTTGAGCTGGTCATGCATGTTTTTGTAATGTGGGAGGAAACCGGAGTACCCGGAGAAAACCCACGCAGACATGTGGAGAACATGAAAAGACCGGAGCTAGAATTGAACACAGCACCTCTGCACTGTGAGGTCAACGCGCTAACCACTGGACTACCGGGCCACCATTGTTGTTGTTGTTTTTTAAAACTAAGATTACAGCCAAAAAACGCTCGCCATTGTTTAAACAGAAAGCAAAGAACTGTCTTTTCCGATTGGAGTTTCCTTCCTCGCCTTTCCTCATTTGAGGTTCCATTTTATATATATGGTCGTATCTCTTTAATATTAAAGAACATGTGAGTGTTAAGGGGACACAGAGGATTTCCGTTCCCCGCCCAGGTGAAGTGGCGTGGGAGAAAAGGGGTGGGAATGAGGCGACGCATATGAACCTTCCAGTTGAGCTGTCATGGCGCTAATGGAGGTAGTGGAGCAGAGGGTCAGGAGTCCTGAGCACCCGTGCCGAAGATTAATGACCACAGAGCCAAGAAAGGAAAAGACGGGCCCAAACGTTTGGCTACCTCTCAAATGACCTACCAGATGAAAACAACACTGACGTGTTTGCCCTTTGCCGGGAGGCTGGACTATTTGAGAAATACTCTGCACTATTTGCTCCAAAAACCACTCAAATTTAGCTTTCTACTTTTTTTTCATGAGACATCATCATGTACGTCTCTACCTGAAACATCTTCCGTGCACAAGGTGCTGTGAGATTGATACTGGGCTGCAGACCATAAAATGCAGCCATGACAGTAGAAACCTTTATGATTACTTCAGTAGCATGTAGCGCCAGAAAAGAAAGGAGATATCATCATTATCTCGACACAAAGGCGGTCCCTCGCATTGTTAAAACAATTTGCTGCTTGTCAATGGAGGCTGTCAAAGGCGGAGCACACAGATCTGCTTCCAAGAGTTAAGTTGTAGGCTTTTTTTTTTCCTGCCTGGGGAATCACGGCGAGTACAAAGCTCATTTCCTCATCAAACACGGGACGAGTGATTTGGAATATTTATGAGGCTCCCAATTTAAGTTAAACATTTAACAAGAAAAAAAAAAAGCACCCGATTAATATGAGACAGCAGAAAGGGTTAAAGTCCCTGTGGGCAACCAAGGCTAAAAATTAAACATCGAATGCTTGGGATGAATTAAAGTTGCAGCTCTGATACACATTTCTGCAATGTGGCATTACTGGATGGGATGTACGGTGATACAGTACGTTGAAACAAGCTTTTCATTGACTGCGACTGGAATACTAATGAGCTATGAAAGAGCACACTTTGATAAAGTGACTGCATGATCATTTGTGAATTATCTGCATACTCTCAATATATGAGAGCTTCAGATAAATGAGACATCAGGTTAAACATTGAAATATAAAAGCGCTTGTGAATACAGATCTCGTTAGAGGACAGGAAAAAAAAATGTGACCGTTGTGATGCAGTTCACTGGTGAGCGTCACATTCGTCAGAACATTATCGGGCTCGCAGCATCAGTTGCGGCTGACTGCCGACACATTAAAAGAATCTTCCGCTATTGTTGTGCAGACAGTTAGTAAGCTTGCTTCGGTCAGAGGGCGCATGTAACACAACGCCATATTGACTTTATTGATAATCCATGGCTTCCTTTCATTCTTTGCAGCGTCTCGTGCAGTCTCTGTTGCAGGGGATCAAAGAGCTTCTGAGTTGGTGGGGGGCAGGCAACTCCACCGTGGCCCCTTATACTTCTTGTATAATTGAAAACCCCTTTTGGGATATCTATGACAGCTGTTTAAAAAAAAAAAATACTAACTTCCCACCTTTGGCCAGGAATTTTCCTTCTTGTAAATTGTGCAGTAGAAATTGATGTGGGCTGACTTCACAAAGGTCTCTTGTCAGGACATGTGAAAATCAAATGACTTAATTCTAAACAAAGCAAAATACCAGTTAGTGAAAGTCAGTGATGCTTTGTTTACATTTGACTGAAAGATTTTTGTATCAATGGTCTCGCTGGGTATCTTTGTTTTTCCTGGCAGTCTTCTGGCAGGAGGAAGTGCAGCTTCCAGTGATTCAGCCAGAAAGGATGTTCTTCATGATGCCCCAGTAGAAGAAGCAAAATTCCTTAGTTTTCAGAGTAAGTCGAGGCGTATCTGAACCTTCTTTGCTAGTGATGTGTTTTACTTGCTCCATCCTAAGTTCTCAGAGATGTGCACCCCCAGGACTCCGGTGGTCCGCTTTAGCACTGCCAATGATCACAGTGTTGCTGTGAACAACTTGGCCTGAAGTCTACAAACATCACTTTCGTTTTCCCCACATTGAAGAAGAGATTTTTGTTTTTTGTACAAACCTTTGTGGGACCCTTGTGCTCAGCCTTGAGTCGCAAGTGATAAAATTTTTGTGGTAGCTGGTGAGGAATGATTGTGTGAAGAACACACTCATACAAATTTGTGCAAACAAATTCACAATTTTGTTGAATTTTATATTTATCCCCCATATTTACTGAAAACCTCCCTGCAAAGTAAGAATACAATTTGTTTATGTTTTCACTGGCAGCCTTGAGGGAAGTGACTGATGCCTCAACCAAAGAGACACTGCCTGAGGCCGTCATATGTTGCCCTCCAAGGTTCCCCGCTGGAATCGGCATTGCCTGTGTTTGGGCGCGTGCATATGTGGATGCCCTGTCTGTGGTGAATTAGAATTAGGGTACTGAAAGCACTCTGTAGGAGTTGCAAAAGTCTGACACATCGGTGTATAGAGTATATGGATGGATGGATGGATGGATGGTAGTAGATGCTACCTTTATTCCGTCAACAGATAACAGTCAGACAAGTGAATGTTCCATGTTGTCTGACTAGTTTCAATGCCCACTTTGTTCATGCAAATGGCCTGCTGCTATTATCTTGTAGCTCGGTATAAAGACTTGCTAAAGGCAGACCCCCCACTTGCTGTGGTGTGATCTAATTTTCTTGGCAGGTAGGAGCAATGTCAGCCTCCCTCTGATCCACTTGGTGGGTGGGGAGTTTGGATGGTGATGCGGAGGACAGCCGGCTGACCCTTGGGTAAGAGCTCTCGCTGGGACGAGACAGTGACAGAGTATGGATGACTGAAGCAATAGAAGTGCGATTAGCTGACCTGGTGTTTGAGTTTTGCAAGCTGTCCCAATCTGGGGGTTGCAGATGAGCAAAGGGGCAGGGCAGCCAAAATGGGACTGAATATTGATCGTGCTGCCGTTATGAGAACAACACTGCCAAGCTATTTTTACAGCAGATGTGGAGGAGGAGGAAGAGGGCACTGCTGGTGAAGGCAATTCCATCTGTGACGTACTTCAGATCCTAAAAAAAAAAAAAAAAAGAGGTGGAATACCTTCAGCATTTCCATTATAAAAATAACATTAAAAGGTCGTTTCAGCAAATTTGTTCATTCAAAAGTGGGTATCAAACAGGTAACCCTTTACATGAATCAGTACGCAAGAAGTACTCACTTTCAAAAACGTTGGTGACCCCTGCTGTACGGTGGTAATAATAATAATCAGCCACCTTATGCATTTCATCTGCCTCGCTTCAGACTGAGGTCTGGCGACGGATCTGCCACTGTCCACTACAATATTACGTCTATGTGCTCACTTAAAAATTAATATCAGAGGTTATTGAATAACCCCCCATCATAAAATGTACAGTATTTAGTAGCTGCAAATCGGATGATAACAACTATTACTCAATCAATCATTTATTTCAATAGCCCCTTTCATTCTTAAAAAAAAAAACAGCAAGTCAAAGTCCTTCAGAAAACAGGTAATTAGGAAAAAAAAATCCGCTCCCACCGGCCCATGGTCTCTGACTCCACCTTCCCCTCAGGCCACCCCACAGCCCCTGTCCCATGTGTAAAAGCTGTTATAGTCCAAAAACATGATGAAAAGACATGATGTGGCCGATGAGACATTGTTGAGAACAGTGAAGTGAGAAAGCACAATCAAAGAGGCAGAGACAGAGACACTATAGGTGAATATTATTGGAAAGTTGCGCTATTTTCTTCATGACAAAGACAGCGAGGGGCTGAGGGCAAAGGGCAGTTTCCTGCGCATGGCTGGGCAGTCTCAAGGTGTACCATACTGCTGATCTCAAAGCACAGCTGCTCCATACAAAAGAGTCATAAATGACAGCTATCCACAGAGGGAATATACGGTAAACATTACAACTACCTTTCAGAAATCATTATGGATAACACTGCGGTGAACACCTGGATGCGGGACAGTCACTTGTCTCCCTTGCCCGCAGCCACGTCAGCCTGACACCAGGAGTCGGGACGTTGGTCTAGCAGATGGCAGAGAGGTCTTTGAAAAGCCACGGCCCCAAACGAGCCCCAGGCGGCCTCGCAGGCCCACACGTGGCCAAAGCTCCACATGCGCAATAAGCCAGGAAGGACATTAAGGGGATAATAGTTAATAGCGAACCAGGTCATTTACTATCATGTGCCTACTTTATGGAGCACAACCGCCACTCATGTGTGCACGGCTGAGCGCAGGTTCACATTTTCCATGCAGATAAAAGTGCTGTACCCATTCATAGGGCATCACACTCTTGGATAAACATTGCATAGCATTTCAACTGACTTAATTGCTTGTAGTCGGGTTGATGATAAAATACATTTGTGAAAATGTTGATCTTTCAGTCATATGACTGACCATGGAGCACTGCAACATTTTCCATTATGCACGTTATCGCCCCTCTCCATTCCAAGAGGGCCACGTGACTTGTCACTCCACCCTAGTTTAGTATATAGATGAAGAGATAGCCTCTTTAATATCCAGGAGCCTATTTCATTGTGGCCAGTAGGTAACAGCATGATGACAGCTAAACAAGCCAGCATACAGGTCGAAACATAAACCAGACTTGAGCATGTGGACTCAAGCCACTCATCTCCTCCCTAATCCCCACCAAGCACTCCTAATGTATCGTTATTGAAGTAGAAAGCATGCATATTGAGTTGCTTTATTCGACACGTCAAATTGAAGATTCATTAAATCCGAGGTGAAGCACAGACCGCTCCACGTCGCATTTTTATTTTCTCATAATGAATTGTTTTATTACTGACTCGAGGTCCAGGCATAGACAAAAAAAAAAAGTTACCCAATGTAAAAACACGACTCTACAAATATATAGGCAAACTAAGATAATCATGGAAGAGTACATACAAAGAAGGCAGTAGTACCAACGGAGGCGTAACATCATAGTGATAGGCCCTGGTGCAAATGTCTTTTTGTGCCCAGTCCACTGCCAAAACACAAACGCATGTGCGCTCACAGATTAGTCCCAGGAACACGTACACAGGTGGGCACAGCCAAATCCGCCGAATTTGTCCTCTAAGGCTGCTGTGGTGGGGAAGTCTCCTTTGACCGCCCAGAGAAGTGTGACGCGGCAGTAGGGTCATTGTCGCTTCACTGTTGGAGCTAGCTGGCAAGCTAGCTCTCGACTTTCGCCTGGCTTTGATTGAAAAAATGGATTTCAATTGCAAATGTTTGTGCATCCATCCACTCATCTATCTAAATTTGCAGAGGCACATCATAGACTAGGACTGTGTTGTCAAGTTTTGCGTGTTGGTAGCGGACACAAAAAAAACCCAGGGAGGTCGGAGAAGCAGGGCGTAGTGAACCAAATATATGAACAAAAAACACAAGGGGAACACTGGGAAAACTGAAACCAAAACACAAATAAAGTCCTGAATACGCCAACCAAGCAAATTAACAAACAAACACCCAGAACAGAACGGCAAAACAACATGACAGCAAAAACGATCCGACCAAGACTGACCGCCAGGGAACTTGATACAAGCTGACTGACGAGACAACAAGGAACATCTGGACAAGACACGAAAGGCTTCAGGGAGCTGATTGGTTGACACAAGGGATCCGGATGACAAGAACAGGTGGATACAAAACCAAAATGAGGAAGACAAAAAGCGCATGAGCAAACAAAACTCTGAAACAAACGCAAATATAATAAAAAAAAAACATGGCAGTGCATTGTTTTTATGAATTGGGGTATCTGTTTTTATGACACAAAGTGAAATATTGTGCTAACCATTTAACTGTGGTAACCCTTTATTCATAATTGGATTCTAGCGGTTGGTTTCTGCATCTTACCATCGCTATCTCTAATATTGGACTTGAAAAAAATTGTTCGATTTAAAAAGTGCTCCCTTTATTCCTTGTCGGTTGAAATGACATGGTTTTAATCAGCCAATCCACAAAATGTCTGACTGCACCCGAGTCATTAAAAACGCATGCACACACACACACACACACACACACACACACACACACACACACACACACACACACACACACACACACACACACACACACACACACACACACACACACACACACACACACACACACACACACACACACACCTATCCTGCTGACTGCATAGCTATTAGAGAGATGGAAGATGATGGACTAAATGAAGCCATTAGTTACGCAAACCTAATGATCATCTTATTTGTGTGTCTAAACCTGATCCATTTCCCTTGCTGGAGGCAAATGTCTCCTCCCTCAAATGATTTTCAAGAAATTGAGTAAAAACAACAGCCGCATCAACAACATAAACAACATCAGGAGCCATAATGAAAGGAGCGCAGGCAAAGGCACTCAGGCGATTGCATCCATTACCCCTCTCCAGTTTACGGGCCCCTTCTTAGGGATTACCCCTGCTTGCGGAGAGGTTGATTATTAGACGCTTGCAAAGGTTTCGTTTGAATCGCCCCAGTTAAACGAGAAATTGCAGGATGAGGAGAGAGGCTAATAACTGTTATTAACCCCGTGCGGGCGGCGGTGTAAAAAGAGCGCCACAATAACGAGGTGCACCACCAAGGTTTGAGGCGCGGCGCAGCTAGCACACCCCCGAGGAGAAGCTAACTTATTAAAATAATGAATTAGCCCACCAGATTACTGCAGCCTGCGGCAAAGGCAATTATCCCCCTCCAAATCCCTGGACGGGGCTCCCTAGCGCCACCATAAAACAAGTGCTCGGAAAGCGGGAGCTCTTCCCTCCACACAAATGAATAGGCTGTTAATTAGGAGCCCTCCCGCTGCGATTAGCCTTCCCACTGCCATAACAGAAGCTACTTCTACGGCAGACAGAGGGAGGAAGACGAGGCTTCTCAATGAGCATGCGATTGGGAAAGTGTAAAAAAAAATAAAAATAATAAAAATGAGAATCAGTGATTGGATGACATCTGCAAAGTGACTTGTTGGAACTGTGAGGCCTCAAACAGCCAGTTCAACAATTAAAGACTTTTAAGTTCAAATTGTGTGAATGTTGACAGATGAGCATTTTACGTCAGGAATGATTATAATTTTTTGTTTATTCTCTTGAACAATGAGACACAAATTAATTTTTCAGCGCAAACAATTAATAGTTTGAAATCTTTTTTGCTCAGCTCAAGGGTGTGATGGGATCTTTCTGTTGTTGTTGTGACTGTGATGCACGAATGATGCCCTAGCACAGAAACCACCAACTGACACCAAATGATATTCATCTTTGGGAAGACACTGGTCATGGTAATGAATTCCAACAATAATGTCAACAAGGATTTTATAAGGTATAGGGAACAGATATTTGTCAAACTGCAACACATTTTTTCCTGTAAATCAGCAGGCAGAATATTGGTGACCATGCACTGTCCTGTGTCACTTCAAAACATTTACAAGCTGATTTCTCCACATTACCCATCACAGATACTTTGTGTACAGCTGTGTCAAGAGAGTGCAATCTTGTGTTAAAAGAGATAAGAATACGATTACTACTGCTACTTCTATGACTACTATTACAAAACACCAATCATGAGAATCGTCATCGTTCATATATATAAAAAGTACAATACTAATATTGACCAAGCCACGAGCTCTAGTCTACCTAGTGTCAAAATATCGGGTAGTGCACCTCGTCAGGTAATGATTAATGACAAAAATTATAGGGCCAGATCTCATGACTTGGTCTCAAGTGGATGATTATATTGTCACGCAGATATGCAAGCCCTAGAACAAGAACATTATGCCAGTGTACTGTATGTGAATATGCCTGCAAGGCTTGACAGTTGACATGAATGCAATTTCACGTCATTTGAATGCCTTTCATGAGGCAAGGACTCTTTTGAACTCTCTTAAAAAGCTCATCCACCATGCTAGCTGCCAGTGGCCCCGCGTACAGAGGAGTCATGTCGACAGGCCCAATTAATGATGGGCGTCTGAGAGCGAATGAATGAGGAGCTTTGAGAGGATTCCTCCACCTTAAATCCCCCTGCGCTGCTGCTCCCATGCAGACTGCCTGTGAAGAACAATCAAACGGCAGCAACCCCCTCCTATTTATCACTTTAAGACATTAGCCAGACATGGGCCTGAATATTAACCAGCTCCTTTTCCAGGAGAGTTCCACACCATAGGCTGCGTGTGGCAACATACATTTTTAATCACAAGGGAGAAGCAGGGCCTTCAATAGCTCTCATCTGTTATTGTGTGTTTAACTGAACTGTTATCTCTGGCCCTGTGAAAACACTAAACAGACAAATATCACCGCTGCCTTTTCATTCAGATTTTATTGCCTATCAATGCAAAGCAGGATGTACTTTTCCTTTAGTCTGTGTCCTTCTTTGTAGGACAAATGGGCCAAGGCACTGAAGCGTGAGCCCGGGTTCTACTGCTTAATTGAAGTCATGTTCTGCAGAGCCTGGAGCTGCTCTTCTCTCTGCATTGGGCATTCATGGTGCTGGGCCTGTGGTGAGAGAAAGAAAGGTAGGGCACGGGTACCAGGCATGCAGGGAAATGATTTGTCCACCTGTCCTCCCTCCAGGCCTTTCCCACCGCGACACATGGCACCTCGGTTACAAGGTCACTTGACTGGAGTGGCACCACACGGGTGATCTGGCCCTATTATCAGGGGACAAGACATTTTAAAGAAGAATATCACGGGGAGTCTGATGTCATATTATTCAGAAGAGCAACACGGTTGTCTCAATCTATCAGCAAGGTTCACTTGTACAAAGAGAGCGACTGGCAATCCATCCGTCCATGTAGCTTCTGTACCGCTTGTCCTTATTAGAATCAGAGGTGAGCTGGAGCTTATTCCAGCTGGCTTTGAGAGAGAGGCACGGTTCACCCTGGGCTGGTAGCCTGTCAGTCACAGGGCACACAAACAATAATTCACGTTCACCTTCACACCCAGGCAGTTTAGAGTCTCCAATTGACCTGGAATATAGGATTTTGGAATGTAGGAGCAAACCAGAGAACCTGGAGCATACCCATGCAAACACAGAGAGAATGTGCGACACAGATTGCGAACAAGAACCTTTGACTCAGACACAGACAGGCTAACGACATGATCTACCATAACGCAGTGCCATGCCCGGGGTGAATAATTCGGATGGTCTGGTGAATTCTCACTGGGCTGGGCTTCAATTTGCACTGTTCTTGTTCCGCTAGCAGTCCAGCCATTAGTTTCCTCTGGTACACAGATTTTCTTTCGAGGTTAGCAAATGTAATGTGTCCATGAATGTTCAATCCAACAATCACTTCACAGTACACATGTATTCATAATCTTTCACGCAGGCCATTACATGATATATAGCGCTAACTTCCTACCATTGTTACAAAGGGTGTCATCAAGAATCAACAACACTGTAACTGTCTTACATCCTGTCTATTACAAAATAACACATCAAAGAGGCTTAAAATACTGTCAAGTAATCCTTGTGACGGCAACAAAGCATGATGGGAAAGCCTCCCCTGATTACCGGTGATGTCGTAAAGTTAGAGTCAGTGCGATGAGTAGGGTGCCAGAATTGGTGTGAATAAGTTGCAAAATGAGAGCTCTGACATGAAGTGCAGTGATAGCAGCCTTAATCTTGCTACAGTGCTTGATAAATCTGCCTTATTTGTGATATGTACAAATATGTGTGTTTACCTTATCCCGTGTTACTGTATGTGCAGTTTCCTATTGGTCCATTTTTGTCCATTTTTTTCCCTCTTTTTACGATTCATGTTTTCATGCTTGTTCAAATTAACACTGATCATAATGTTGTAAGCACAACAAATATAATTTTTGACCACCTGCAAATTCAGTATCAGTAGAGGGAAGGTAAGCTATTTTAAATTCAAACACTTATAAAAGTAAAATTGTATCTCTTCATTAAAATGTTGTAAATCACACCTAGCCCTGAAACTTCAGGACTGAAAATGAGTCCCTGCGCACTGCAGTTACTAAAAAGACGAAGCCGGTCTTGTGTTTAGCATGTATGACCTAAAAACAAAGACGATTAAACATGTTCTATTTGTTTTTGTATGATATTCATCGAATTACCTGACATGCCTTCAAAACCTCAATTTACAAGATCTTCAAGAAAAAATGGTTTTAAAAAAAAACAAAAAAACAAAACAGCAACATCATTTTGATCGCTGACCGTAGCAGGTACAATGAAACAATAATGGTTTATGATGCTAAAGAAGAATGCCGAAGACACGTACTCTGTCTGATTTACAATTTCGAAGTTAAAAAGCTTTCTCAGCAACATCTCAGTGAATTGTCTATTTTTCACTTGCGCGGGTTGCCATTTATTAATCATTGTTTATGGGGAAATTACAGAAATCCGTTAAATGAGGTACGCCATGCATGGGCTGGCACTGCACTGCCAGCATTTATCAATCACACTCTCTTTGTGTTACCAAAGTGAAAACTGAGGAAAGTCATTTGCGCCCAATGAAAGTTTTCCTTTGGAAATTTTGCCTTCCATTAAGAACCAAATTAACCACTAGACCAGTGCTTTTCTCGAACATACACCTCCCAATGAGCTGCAGTGGCTAATGTGTGATTTATGTTCTTGCCTATGACTGCTTCAGCTCGGTTTATCCGCTCCAACCGCGGGTACACGGTGTGTGCGCACGTGCACTTGTGTGAGAGAGGGGGATGATGCACAGAAGGCAGCCATCATTCAGTGGTGATGGTCGGTGGTCACACGTGAAAGCAGGTGACCAGTGTCAGACAGGAAAGGTCACATGAGGGATGCTTTTGGCTTACACATTTTGAAAAACCCTGCAATGTACCACACACGTTTTAGTCCGAGCAATCTCATTACCGCGCACAACTTCATAATACACATTTTGGGAACATTTAAAAATGATTTCAGACTAAATGAGCGATTCGGATGTCAAACTGCTCAATCACCTCTCCTGCTGTGTCACTATATCTCTTTTTCTCCACTTTTTTGTTTAAAGTCCTGAACTTTGACAGCTCTCTGCTGTGCTCCCTGGCTCGTTTATCTGTTTGGACCAGATCATCAAGACTGTTGGCAAAGTTCACTCCCCTGATGAAAACGTACTCTAGTGAATGATGCACATTTAAAGCAAGTGTTTCAAAAACAAACTATTGAAAGTGAATTTGAGAAATGTGTTATAATAGTCCATTTAGTATGAATATATATGAATAAAAATAGTATTTGCTCTAGAATTGTTTGTTTTGTCAAAATCTTTGGTGCTTAATGATAATGCATGCTGTGCATGATAATGATCCGGTCTTTGAATTTAAAAGTATACTCCTCTTCCTAAAATAGGATGTGCAGTACAGATGCCATTCCTCCATGATTCAACAAAATCACTAAGGACTGTGATTAACTAACATTCATTCATTCATTCATCTTCCGAACCGCTTTATCCTCACTAGGGTCGCGGGGGGTGCTGGAGCCTATCCCAGCTGTCTTCGGGCAGTAGGCGGGGGACACCCTGAGCCGGTTGCCAGCCAATCGCAGGGCACACAGAGACAAACAACCATGCATGCTCACACTCACACCTAGGGACAATTTAGAGTGTTCAATCCGCCTGCCATGCATGTTTTTGGAATGTGGGAGGAAACCGGAGCACCCGGAGAAAACCCACGCAGGCCCGGGGAGAACATGCAAACTCCACACAGGGAGGCCGGAGCTGGAATCGAACCCGGTACCTCTGCACTGTGAAGTCGACGTGCTAACCACTGGACTACCGAGCCGCCCTGATTAACTAACATTTCATCCAATTTGTTTTGCTGATTCTGGTATACAAAACAAAAGTTCACGGTAAGAGGAAATGCAGAGATTGCTTACAAACAATACTACTTCAGGTACTCAGTGTTTAAATGTAAAACGATGGAACTGTCAATAGCCCATGGCAGCTGCAGAGGGCAGTGATCATTCTGTTCAGGTTAAATCCTAACAGTGCCACCTCTGACATTTAATAGCATGTTTTTACAAAAATATTTATAACTGCCTGAAAGGCTTTTTTTTTTGGGTTTGTTTTACTATAGGGATAATATCTGTCAAATGGAGATTAGCAATGAAGTTTTACGTCGGCAACCTTTGTACCGGCCCCTCCATTGTGGAAAAAGGGCATTGATAGGAAGGCAGATAGAATGGATCAATAAGAAGTGCAGTTTTCTCCTCAGGCATTCTTTCATATCTCTCCCTTGTTTGTGCTTTCAAGGAGTCGGGGGTAGGGCCTGGTAAAGTGGTAGCGTGGGCGGGCTTTTACCCCCTTTATCAATCGGGATTTTAATTACACACGTCTGGAGCGACAGCTAGATTAGAAACCAATCGACGCTATCGGCCACAAAATCTAATTACTGTTTATTGACAGATAAGGGCAGGCCCCCCTCACTTTTCCAAATAAGATAAACCTCGCCCCTCGCGCACAATGAAGAGCAGCTCATACTGTCATGAAAGACTCTATGATAAGTAAACCACCACCAGAGAATTCCTCCATGCTTATATGGAGAGAAGTTGCCTCGGAGGACTTCCCATGAACGGATAACGCGGGATCAGTGAGAGTGGGATGACACCTCATCTTCTTCTTTCCAAAAGAAAGGCAAAGAAACAAAACATGTGTGAGAGTGAAATTTTTACCATCTTGCCTCACATCTTCAAATTCTTCCTCGTTGCACATGAATCAATGAGGCCTTAATGTTGACTAATGACTGACCTTTAACCCCACTGAAAGCATGCAGGTGAACTGTCCCACTTCCTGCCGACATGTCTCCCCAGAGGATGCCCCACCTTCACCCTCTCTCCCATCTCTCGGCCCCACCCCTTGCCACCCTCGCCCATCTTGTCCGTTTTACAGCCTCCACGGCCACTCTTTGCCTTTTCAGCTGAGAATGGGCCTCAGGTAAATATGGGAGTAATTGATTGGATTATTGTTCTTTCATTTGGCTGTGTAGTAATGGCTGGATTATAAACATTGCAGGATATAGATTTCCTGTCAGATCCTATGAATCAGACATCCTTATCTCATTTCCAGACTGCCGCTCCACCCAAGCGCGGCTGTGCGCACACACGCGCGCGCACACACACACACGCACGCACACTCACGGACACGCGCGTGCACGATAGCCGATACATGCAGCATGTGATTGAAACAGGGGGAGAGAGACGGGGATACTCTCGCCACCAAGCACAACGTAGGCAGTCCAAAGTCCATTTGAAGATTTCAAAAACCACTTAAGCCCCCTGTCCATATTTGTTAAGCAAGTAAATCTAAGGGTTGTGGTGTGTAGAATTCAAAGCGAGAGCAGGGATGGCAATGTAGGGAGCATCAAAGAGCAGGGAAAGGGAGTAAGATGTCTCCTAAATGACATTTGGGCTGGGTTGAGGCTAGCTGACAGTAGTTGGGGAGCCAGAGGCGCTTCGAACCTGCTGATTCAGTTTGTCACAATCACAAGTAAAAATGATTGGGTTTGAATTACGCTGCATTTTTTTTTGTTTGTTTTGGAGAACCAGAGATGGATGCCGAGTCCTTCCAAATATGGGACATCACCTGAGTGCTTCTGACTGATATGTTTCATGTCTATCGCTCTACTATGGCTCTTTTTTTTCCTGATTTCTTTCACTGCATTACCAACATTGTAACTAAGTTACAGAGCTGAGTGGACTAGCAACTGCTGCAATCCATCAAAAAGTCTGCTTACAACTACAAAGCGGCCAACAAACAACACACTCTTCCATCGGGTGGCTAAAGAGACTTGAGTTTAGGACAGGTTGCAGATTAAGTGTGCAGTATGTCTGCTTTCTAACTGATGGGTCCGCCAGAGAGACATTGTGTTGAGTGTGTGCTCCTTCATCCTTTCTAATTTGAAAGTGCTTTAGCTTGACTTGTGTCAAAAATGTATTTTTAGAGCACTTGACTGGTTAAGCGTCGGGCCATCAGAGCATTTGGCAGAGAGTGATAATCACGGTTTGATTGAGGATGACTTTGACAAAGGCCACGCACAAACACACACACACACACACACACACACACACACACACACACACACACACACACACACACACAACCACATACAAATACAACCCAGTATGACTTTTAGTTTCATAGTTATTAAATGGAAGTGAAATTGTCAAATCCAGTTTGAGTATAAGATGCTCTTTTCCGAAACACTATTCCCCTTTCCCTGAGAAAAATGAAATGTGTTTACGCAGACCTGCAAAGTTTACAAACATTATTTTTATCCTGTTAAAACAATTCATTTTCTCAGTCTGAATGTGTTTGCCAATATGTTCAATTCAAATGATTTATCGTAAAATATATTCATGACGTACTTCCATTCATCTGGAGCTTAATCCGAGAAGACTTTGGTGAGAGGTGTGTCACAAAACAGACTGGCCACCAGTCAGTTACAGGGCTCATATAGTCAAACAACCATTCACAGTTAGAGTCACACCTTAAGACAATTTAGATTCTTCTCTTAACGTGGATGATTTTGGAATGTGAGAGGAATCCAGAGTCCTCTGAGTAAATCTACACAAACTCAGGCATAGCGCTTATCGTGGTTTGAAATGGAACTGCAATGTGTCGCACATTTTGAACATATTGCAGACAGCTTGATCCGAAACACGGGCATGGCACATGATAGAGCTTGCAGATGGGGTAGGATGTCAGGATTTTGTCATTGTATTAATTGCTCTTTTATCAGAACACAGCTCTTCGTCTAAATACATTTCCTACTTGATTTAATGCCTGTAAAAAATAAGAGAAGTATTTTTATAAATTCAAGTGGGTTAACTTAATCCACCGTGTTTTTGTGTAACCAGAGTAATTAAGACTCCAAAACAGAGGAAACTGAACAAGGCCTGTTTGCCGTTCCTTGGCGCTAAAGTGCTGCACCATTACATTTATAGATTTTCTCTTTGATAGGATAATTTGGTCTTTATATCTCTCTCAAATGAAGTGATCTTCAGTACTCCCAGTGTACAGCTCAATGTCCAGGTCCCATTTTCAAATACAGTTAATTGCATTCGAAAAAGAAAATCAATGATACGTTCACGGGTAGCAATATCATTCTTTTAATGTCACTTAATTTGCTCCCTGAAATGATTCCGTCAATAGTCTGGAGTCCATTTCTATCTTTCAGCATGAATTAATCTATTAGGGACAGTAATCACATGTTTGAAAGGGAGAGGCTTTTTGTGTTCACAAGTCTGAGCAGTTGAGTGCCCATTGTGTGCCTGCATGTTGGCACTCATCTGGCTGTCATTTATCTGCCTTACGAATAACACTGTCTTTGTGAGAAAAGAAATAAAAAAAGGCACTTTTGCTGTCGCCCCTCTGTGGCTTTGTTGTGAGAGAGCCCTCCCTCTAGTGGAGATGATAGCACTATTTACTGCTCGTGTAAGCCGGAGCTCACAGCTGCGGTGGTCTCAGGTGCAAACTGTGGGATCTGTGCTGGTAAAAGACTTCCTGAAAACAATGTAGCAATTTCTATTAGTTGCATTAATCTTGTGTTGATGAATATTCCTCCACTTTTGTTTTCAATATGTTATGTTTTTCCCCTTATCTTTCTATCATGTTAATTTGAGTTTTATTAATCAGAAGGCAATTGCGATTTTAATTTGCGAAAGATGTTTTGCCCAAATTAAATGGACAAACCATTTAACATTCAACAATCAACGAAGTGGACACACTTATTTGCTTTAGTGGCCATATAATTGATGTGGCGGGCCAGATCTCCAGATCTGGACCCCGCACCCTTTGGTGGGAGTTTGTCATAGTCTGTTAGTCCCCTCAAAGTTACTGCTGCTTAGAGTTTTAAATTGAACTTTTTTTAAATACACATAGTTAATTACCATGAATGACCCCAACGGCAATTTAGTTTTTTAACTGTCCCATGAAAAAAACCCACACTTTTATAATTAAATCACCTTAAACTGCACTAGTGAATAAAATAACATGTATCTGATTTGTATTTAATCCATACCGACCTTTTCACGTATTCAGGCAATACACAAATATTCTAAAACATGTCAATATGACCTTATGCGAATAACTGAACACTGGCGTCATTTAACCTGCTGTGACACCTTTTCTGGTGGACCTGACTGGCGTGAGTCGTTTGCCAGTGGAGGAGTTTGTTTTAAGGGCTAAGCGCGCGCCGGAGGCGGAGTTGCCATTGAGGCGCCGGTGTGTGACAGCTGAACGGGGCGTCCAGGATTCACAAAGGCATCATACCACCCAGCGAAACATCCTGCGTGCCACCACGTCTGCACCTCCAGAGGCAAAGAGACCCGACAGACATCACTTCCTTGACATGACGCTTGTCTCCTGGGACAGTGGCATGTCGTAGAAAGGTACTTGTACATTGATGAGTCGACATTTCTCAGTCTTTTCTCACTTTCAGGATTGTCAGTATTGTCTGTCTTCTCACGCTCTTTACTTTTATCTTCAGTTGTTTCATTGATTTCCTTGTCTTTAAACGACGTACCTTTTAGCTATTTAAGTAGGCCTGTCTTGTGAGCCCGCTGTCCAAATTACACGCACGCACACACACACGCACACACGCACACACACCCACACACACACACACACACACACACACACACACACACACACACACACACACACACACACACACACACACACACACACACACACTTT
>CAAKHF010017160.1:25451-39469 GCA_901007745.1 Hippocampus kuda
ATATATTTTTTCTCACACACACACACACACACACACACACACACACACACACACACACACACACACACACACACACACACACACACACACACACACACACACACACACGCACACACAATTATATACACGTATAAAATTATAGTAATGTCATGTCACTTAGACAGTTAATTATAGAGATCAATTGCAATTTAGTTGTCTGTACTTTTCAGTGGATGTTAAAAAGTAATGAATATTACAACATTTTCACTGCATGTTTTCCATCAGCAGTACACCGGATCAGAATTACCACATATTTCCTTGAAATGTTAAAAGTGCCGCCTGAAGTCATCTTTACTTGGGCGATGTCACATAAATTGGTGAACTAACTTTGCTCTCATCTTTTAACCCCAGTGCACAGACGGATTCAACACAGATAGGTTTGAGTTACATTCTAATTTAAAAAAAAAACAACTTACTTTTGATGTCATCCAATTGACTAAATATATCATTTGCAATTTAGTATTCTGCATTTTTCAGTGGAAGTTAAGATGTAATAAAAATAAGTATAACTGCCGAATAGATCCAGTATGTATTCCACCAGCAAACCTTAGCAGTACACCTGATTGGCCTTGTATTTCTTTATTTTAGATGTTGAGATGTCACATAAACTGTTGTACGCTTTGTTCCATGTTTTCTCAGTGTGTCGCTTATATTACATAGCAGGCTGCACATACGGAATAAACACCGGTCGAATCGATATACACTCTGACAAAAGAAACACTTATTTTCAGTTTAAGCTTGTAATGATTCCAGCAGATTACATAATCAGCCGCTGTACTTCTCCTGTTACTGCTTTAACTTTTCATGGTGTGTGATCGAGTGCCGGTCTCACGTGGCTCTATTCTTTATTTCTATCAGATCCTTTTCTGTCAAATCAACTGTCACATGCTGTGATTTTTCATAACAGAGCTGATAAGGAGGCGCGATAGCAGCTTTCAGCGGGGCTTTCATAGCTCACACGGTGCGACACATGTCAGGATGTCACTTAAAAGCTTTGGCAAGCCACATGAAAACATGCAGATATGAGATTTGTTTCATGTAGGCAGTCACCAAGGTGAAAGTCAGTATTCAGGTTAGATACCAGGATAATACTGTTGTGCGTTGTATCACGACGATATCACCACTTCTTCTGATTCCCTTCGGGCTCATCCAGGGTTGTTCGACTTAAAACCCAATATAAAACAACAAGCCTTACTGGGAGGCATAGCAGCATCTGCTTTGTGCCCCCTGTTTTATTTCCATCCCAGTCTGTAGTGTGGTGTCTTATTGGGGTCTTACAACTCTGACAGTGTGTTTATTCCTATCCCAGGAATTAGGCTGACAGGTGCTGGATTTGGCAACAGTCTTAATTGGATTGAATTTATTGAGTCATTAGTTTTTTTTTTTGTCCCAAAAAAGGGGGAACAGATGCTGTGAAATATGTGCCACTGTGGAGACACTACTGTTGCGCATCAATAGGCCGGTGATGATCAATAGGGATTGCGTGATGTTTTTGCATTGATTATAGAAACGTGAGCCAATGAATGGAACAGGACTCCTCTCCAGGGGGTTACACTGTTCCCGCTCTGCATCCAGCCCAAGCGCTTCACGAAGCCGTTTGCCTTCTCTCTAACCTATCTCTATCTTCAAGGTGTTGCCACCTGTGTTGAGACCAACTTCGCACAACTGGTGGCAGTCACGCTCAGAAGGGCTTTTTGCCGAGTTGCTGCTACCCGTTTTCCCCAAAAGATACCATAAGCTCTGCCCTGACAACATGAGGATACAGTAACACGGCGACACTCGCTGACTGTGAAACGCTATCTGCATTCTCTGCATTCTTACTGAGCTCGATCAACACGGAAACACAGGCGCTTCTAAAGCCGGGGTTAGAGGAGCAGAGCTGGATTTTCCGCTGCTTTAGAAGATGATGGGCCTCCACACCATGAGTTATGACTTGAGATCATCTCTCGCAGGTGTCGAAAGGTTCACAATGCTCTCTCACATGTAACAACCGCAAATGGAGCCAGCGACACAGCTCAATAAATACATTAACTGTCCTCAGTGGTTTGAAAGCTATTACTTTTCCAAACTGAAGTGCTGCAAATGCACTCGACAGTGTTGGTGTAGCCTTCGCCTCCGTACAGTGGTTTAGTCTACGTCACAGTTTATCATGTGCCACACGGCCCTCATTTGGCTTTTAAACTTGCTTTGGGCGGCTTTCTTTTTCCTGTAAATGTCAAGTTCACTGCTAACTAATGTTTTGAACTGTCATTTGAGCTTCTTGAAAGTTCTTTTCAACTGTTTTGAAATTTCCATTACAGACTTTGGCCTGCGGTTTTTATTCTGTAGAGCAAGGGGCACCAGGTAGCGATGAAGGACCACATGAGTAGCTTGAGGCCCTGTTCCAACATTCGGAGACTTTGTGATATCCTTGTACAAGGGAACATTTGAAAATCGAAGTGCTGGTAGAAATGTATTCATTTTAGATTAGATTGATCCCCTCATTTTAATAGTTGAGTGGTTAAAAATGAAATTCTGTACAATATAGGATTAGGAGAAACCACAATTTATACCGATTAAAAATAACAGTGTGTTCGCGAGCAAATCACTGTGCTGTGTCGTCAACTTTTTTTGGGTACAGTAATGTCACTGTGGTGACTGCTCGCCCCAAGAAGCTACCACCTCCATCCAGCAATGCAGCACAGCTTTTGCATTGCATTGAGAGATGTCAAGAGATGTCATGGCCAATGACGTTTACGTGGCACAAGGAAAAGCAAGAACTTCTCAGCCTTTTGCGGCCATGCCAAGATTGTTTGTTCTTCATCCGAAAATAGCATGTAACTCGAGGTCATTTTTCTTTAAAGGAAACAATTTTTGTAAGCCAGGTGGTATGGAAAGCCAGATTCCACTGTATTTCAGAAGTGTGTATTAAACTGGGAGTCCTTCGCATTAATCAGTGCCCAAAAAGTAACTCGGTTGGTGACCCTGGTTTTGATAAAGTTGCTGTTGTTTTTGAAGGAATAGGCAAAAACTAGGCACAAAGCTCTGTGGAGTTATACACTCAATCGGGGAATATGAAATTTGAGTGTGATTCTGGTTGGGAAAAAAAACAACCAAGTGATTCGTCACCATGGTCTTAATTTTCTGAGCACCCAATGAAAATGCATATGCAGAAGGTAGGCATACATGAAAGTCCAGTGTGCAGTTTTTTTTTTGTTTTTTTTTTAATGTTTGGCTTTGTGCCGTTGATGTTTGTTCTGACACTTCTACCTTGCTCAATCAGGTCGTCATCTTCCCCGGTGATGTTTTTGAAGTTTAATACAGCTTGAAATGTTACTTGTGTCTGTTGTGATGTGATCACTTGTTATGTGTGTGTTGTGTCCACGCATAGCATGGAGAGAGCGTGTGAGCATTTTGGATCCCACCTCCCCAGCGTTGTGCCGGCCCCTCTGTCACTTTAAGTCCTCCCCCTCGGAGCCAGCCAACAGCAGCTGTTCCATATTCATCAAGCCCTTGAGTCTTAAAGAGCCCTATCCCGGCTGTGGAAAGAGTCATTCCTCTCGCTGGCGCTCTCCTGCGCTCTCCATCTCAGTCCTTATCCCGCCACTGCCTGCCCGTCTCTCTTGCTCTCTCTCTCTCTCTCTCTCTCTCTTTTTCTCTGCCCCCTGCCTCCTTCCCTGCCCTCAACACACATGCACTCTCCTACAATCAGAGACACAGTCTTCTTGCCACACATCTAGACATAAACACATACACAACACACATGTCCCCTTCCACATGCGCGCAGCCACTCAGTCCATCAGAGTCCAACATACCTGTGCAGGCTGGGGGAAGCGCTGCTGGAGGGGGTTTTCGGCAGCAACGTCTCTGAGGGTGCTCCGCTGTCATTTGGGGGAAGAAGCGGCTCTCAATTGTTTCCTCTTTCCTCTTCCTCTCATTCCTGGAATGCTAAAACTGGACTGATGGACATTTCAGAACTTTGTCTCCCAGACCCTATCAGCTATCATAACCAGTAGGTGCACTCTTTTTTTTTCTTCCTTCCTTTCCTTCACTTTTTCATTTTAACACCTCCCTGTGATCTTTATTGCGTTTCGGTTCATCTTATGTTTAAGTTTCACTTTGCTTGCACTTTTCTGTCAATCCCACTTTTTTAGCACATCAACTTTTCCTGTTTATATATCTCCTTGTATCAATCATGCAGGATGGAGTTTGGGTGACTTTTTTTTTTTAAATCAAACGACAGGGCAAGAGAAACTCTGTATGTGTGAGCCTGTGTGTGTCGCTTCACCGCTTGAGCACATCTTTTATGACAGCCTTGGCATGTTCAATTCCGAGTGTGGATCACATCTTCCGTTTCCTAAGTGAAAGCGTCATAGCTTTTTAATTACTTCAGGGGGGTGAGTTTGACTGTGTGTTCATAAATAAATGTGAGAACAATACTTGAGGTTTTGGGATCGGAGTAAATGTATAAAGAAGTGGAGAAGATAAATTGTAGGATTAAATAAACAAAAGAACAGGAACGATGGCTGGCTTCTCTGTCCCAGCAGCGACACGCAAAACAAGCTGCCACTTCTGCTCAATACTCTGTCTGACCCACCTCATTTGACATCGCTGCACCAATCTCACAATTTGTAAATGTGTAAATTATAGATGTACTTTTTCTCAAATTTTTATTTTCTTATAAATGTTCAGTACTCAAGCCAAAATTTAAGAAATTCACGTACCCTCGACCAAGTTTGAATTCTACATTTCCAAATAAACAACAGCAAGATAGTGAGAAGCCTTAGAGGTAAATATTTCTTCAAGGGTTGTTCATTTACTCAAAATATACAATTAAATCCAGTCAGACATCGAGACGCATTATTCATTAAATATAATTTGCACTTGATTTCAGAAATAATTGTGCCCTTATTTTAACTGCACCAATAAATGTTTTGAGACACGAGCATTAATTGCTGCCTAATTCAGCACATTTTATTTTGTTAATTTGCACATTTAGAAAGACTGGACATATCTTTAAGATAAATTAAAAGAAAGTTGAAGAGCTGTGGACTTGCTTTTCTTTTATAAAGCCGAAATTTTCTGCACCTTCTTTAACTTGTGCCACGATTAAAATTGTGACCAATTATCTTTGTTCCTTGAATGCATTTTAATTTTTCTTGTATTATAAAACCATCCAAATATTTATAAAATCATCGTGTCTGAAACACACCAGTCGAAATACTTGAAGGCATGAATATAAGTTTCGCAAAACAATAAAAACGGGTGCTATTTCAAAGCAGCTTTTCAGACTTCTCATACTTAGTGTGCCTAACTGTGCTTCGTTTAATGAATCATGTATGTGTAAATTTTGTGTCTCATCAATTTTCTCTAAAGTGGGAGGAAGAATCCAGTCATTCTATTTGTAGAACATTTTCATTTCCAAGACAAATTCAGCATGCCAAACATTAGACAGAAAATCACATTTCATGTTCCGTAGATATTCAAAATAATATTTTGTAAAAGTGTGTTTCACTTTCATTCAATTCAACTTTCTTCCCCTCCACAGATATTATTTCAAAACAGACCAAAAGCATAACAGCCTTTTCAAGTGCAACTAAGCGTGAACAAATTTACAGATTTTCTTTATATTTCATATTTTTTTACCCTTCCATCGACTTACATTTTCATAATATGTCACAGGGAAAATCTGAATAATGAGCAGGCATAATGTACTGTAGAAAAATTGGGAAATATGTCATGTAAATATATGATTGGATGCACACCCCCACCAATACACGTGGCAAACTAGAGAGAAAAATCATTCTAGCTTTTTCATACCGAAAACACATTTTTTTCTCCTGTAATTTTTTTTTTGTGTGTGTGTGTGTGTGTGTGTGTGTATGTGTGTGACATTTTAAATTGTTTAAGTTAAGAAGCAGCCCCCTTCTCTTCAGTGTTAATTTTCGTTTAAATTACACACACACTTAATGCTGAACGGAGCTTGGATGATTGTATGAGAGGATTAGTCAGATGTACAGGATTGATTCTGTGTCGATAGCACAGTACCATTATAAAATCACCATAGCATGACTCTGTAGATAGACCCGTGGACTTCGCCAGTGTCCAAACAGTCAGCAGACAGCAGACTGTAATTTTGAAATAAGAGCCCCTTCAATTTATGAACAAGTTGAATGACTGTCTACAAATGTATGTATTTATTCCACGCCGGAGCATTTTTATTTTTCCTGAAGTTGCGACTGAGTCAAGTATTTACTTTCTGCTAATAGTCGAACGTTGCTGGTGGTGCTTTTAGCCAGTCAGCATGTGACTTCTCTGTGGTCTGAAATGTTCCATCAACGCCCTGGCTTTCCTTTTAGCTCAGCATTACCATGGCTTCAAACGGTTAACTGCGCTATCCACCCTTGCCCTTCATGAAACGAGACCTTTTTCATGTATTTTTTCGAGAGAAACAGAAAGAAGTTAGCACACTTTGATGGATTAGATTTAAATTTATTTGACATGATTCCCAGTTTGTGCTGCATTGGAGCCTGCAAACACCCATTCGACAGTCCATCCGATAGATTGTTATTAGGTTTCAGAAAACAAGGAGAGGGAATTACATTAGTGTATCTTAAGTTAAAAGCTCTTTGCTCTTTGACCAAGTGTTTCATTGTTGTTTCGCTAATCAGATTTCTGCTGTCTTCATGGAGATGATATCGCAGGGTAGAGGCAATGGTGGGTAACCAAAGCAGCCGCGCACAGACACTATCCAGATGGGATCAGTTTACGATAATTTGGTTTCAGAATACATTATAAGAAGAGGTTCCTGGCTGAGAATGGCCACCCCGCTAGGCGACGCGAGCCTCTGTAACCACCCGAAGCTGACCAGCCCGTCTTCTCCCGTGCCGCCTGCATTTAGGTGGCATTGTGGCGTCTGTGATGTCTATAAATTCAGTTTGTCACCCCATTCTAAATACTTCTTCCTTGTACCAACAGGGCTTTGTTGTCCAATTCATTAGAGAGATTCCTGAGTCCACTGGCCACGCTGGAGCCTTCTCATTTCTGGTATCTAGTATCATTACTTT
Organism: Hippocampus kuda; assembly: GCA_901007745.1. Classification (NCBI taxonomy): domain Eukaryota; kingdom Metazoa; phylum Chordata; class Actinopteri; order Syngnathiformes; family Syngnathidae; genus Hippocampus; species Hippocampus kuda. The sequence goes on from CAAKHF010017160.1 coordinate 32,537, forward strand.
CACTGTAAATGTGTCACTCAGATTGAGATGAAGGGGGGGTGGGGGTGGGGGTGCGGGGGGATTCAGTCCCCAGGCCAAATGGGGATGCAGAGTTTATTAACACTCCATGCCCACTATGCTTTCTTTTTATGCCAGCACAAAATAACCATATATGTTTACACAGAAACAAAATGCTTTAACTTGATTGAAAACGTAGATTTTCATACTTTGTAGACATTCCTTTCAAATAAACCTCTAATGTGGACCCTTAGCTTGTGATTAGCTATCATAATGCCACCTTTGCTTATGTACCAAAACTATCGAGCATCATCACACGTGCCCCGACTAATTTCTCTCCCAGGGTAACATTGGAGACCTCCGCCGCAGTGCGAGAATCTGTTTAAAAATAACCAGGTCCATTAGTCTAGAAGGATAATGCTAGCCTACGTTTGGGCTCTTATGCCCTTGTGGCAGCCGAGTGCTATCACCGACACAGCGCGTCAGCACTTCTTCCTGTTGCTCCAACAGTGAAGGGCTCCTCTTCATTTGCAGACCCAATTTTTGCATGCACACAAACACACACATCGCCCCACATCGCTCATATAAATTTCCCAAACTAATTCAAGAAAAAACTGTGAATTTTAAAATGTGGAAATGTTGAGGGGGGGAAAAAAAACTCAACTTGATTTGCAAAGTTTCACCGACTACAAAAGGCCCACTCGGTCCCACTTGGTTGAAACAGTGATGTAAGGGGATAACTATATGGGTGTTTATCAGTGAAGGCTATTGGTATTGAGCGTCCCGTTGTTTGAAGGTTATGTTTCTGAGCAGTAATTGAAATGCAAAATAACATTAGGATCGATAGTTAGCTTTGTTTATTTATGAAATCAATATTGAAACCGTCCCTCACAGCAGCAGCTCCCATTCCTACTGACAGCTTCAGCAAGTCTCCTCTGTGTATGCCGGACCAGCCTTGCCCCCACTATAACTTTGACGCAAAGCATTTTTTTTCCCCGTGATGTTCTTTGGAAAGCTGTGAGCAAACGACCGCCTTGTGTGTGCGTTGACACAGACTTTCATAGTGTGCCGAAAACATTTCGAGCATCACTTCAGGAACTGTTTAAGTCATTAAAATAAAACCAAAAAAAATGAACAAAAAATGTAAATCATAGCAAAGTTAAATGTGGCGATGCAGTTAAATAGGCCTGTTTCTTTTTTTTTTTCCACAGTTTTGCTTTTTCATTCATAAGTGTGTGGTTGCTGGCCCATTTGGATGCCAGTCAAAAAAAAAAAGCTTGAGTTAAAACACCTCCTTAGGATTGCACCACGACAGTGCTAAGTGCAATCAAATACTAACTTTGAGTGGTTGGTTGTTGAACCTGCCCCTCGGAGGCAGAGAAACCCCCCCTCCCTCCACTGCCACCCATCCCCGACGCCCCCTTGCCAAGCGTCCGCAAGCGCCAGACACGGTACAAGGCTGATATGTATGTTTAGATTGCCCCCTGAAGGAGACACATTAATTCATGAAATATCCCCAAAGTTTAATTATTTCTGAATGGCGTGGTGGCGGACCCGATCATATAAATCAGTAAGGCCCTCCCGCCTTTTTATTACCAGCACTACTTATGGGAAATATGTGGCAGCTGGTGGAGATGAGCTTGTAAAAAGGCCATTGCTATGGCGGTGTCTGCCACAGAGGCAAACATCGTCATAGCATCAATTAATTTACAGTCATTTGAATTTGAAGTCTGACTTGATGCTGGTGTCATTTCTAGACAGTGAGCACCTGCGATAGGCTTCCTACACTGACTATGACCTATACAAATATATACATATGGAATTATTCATTCATTCATTCATCTTCCGAACCGCTTCATCCTCACTAGGGTCGCGGGGGGTGCTGGAGCCTATCCCAGCTGTCTTCGGGCAGTAGGCGGGGGACACCCTGAATTGGTTGCCAGCCAATCGCAGGGCACACAGAGACAAACAACCATGCACGCTCACACTCACACCTAGGGACAATTCAGAGTGTTCAATCCGCCTGCCATGCATGTTTTTGGAATGTGGGAGGAAACCGGAGCACCCGGAGAAAACCCACGCAAGCCCGGGGAGAACATGCAAACTCCACACAGGGAGGCCGGAGCTGGAATCGAACCCGGTACCTCTGCACTGTGAAGTCGACGTGCTAACCACTGGACCACCGGGCCGCCACATATGGAATTATGTTTTGAAAAATTTTTGGACATGTAATCATTTGGTGTACATAAGGTCTTTTTTTTTGTTTGTGTTTGGCTTCTCTTTTGATTGGAATTTTTGTTTATAGTGGAGAGGCAGGGCAGGCTTTTTGTTTCAAGCAGGTAGAGTTGACTCCTAAACAAGAAGAGCCTATCAGAAGAAGATTAATGAAGCAATTTCATGCATGGCGCTATGCCTCCGTCCCCCCCTGTACGCACACTCACTGTGTCTTAGACCTGCGAGCTACACTGGACTTAAATAGCCTTAAACCTTTTGTAATAATATTTATGTTTGCACCCATCCAAACATATTCACGGTTAATACATGCATCTCCGACAAAACTTTTTTTTTTCTCTGTGTGTCGCAAACAATTTTTTTGAAAGTGTAAAGACATGACATAAATCAATGTATCACGGCCTCTGTCAGTACATCAGTAGCCCGATGCCACTTTTTCGGATGTGAATGATTGGGCCGAAGTGAAACTGCATAATTTCCTACGACATTTTTGGATGAAAAATAGCTATTATTATTATTATTATTATTATTATTTCAAATACTCTAATTGACTAACTTGCTGCAAATGTGAATTGTGAGTGGATGATGAAACACTCTGCTTATCATCGCATTATATCACAAAATGCTACGTGTGTGAACAATCCGACGTATCATGAGTACTGTAGTTCTAAAACAATATTTAATGCACAAAATATTCGACTGTCAAAACGTACCAGTAGTCAAAAAGTAGAACGATAATTACTTTTTTATATTTCATGGGCTATTGTAATTTCATGTTGTCAAATTATACCATGACAATGTCACAGAACAGATGTAATGGGAACTAATCTTTTCAAATGAAAAGACACAATTAGACATTTAATCCCAAATGTACTGCATTGAGGGCTAGACTTATCATGAGTTTCTTTTTTTCCATACAGCATGATGAGCCGTTCAATTCTGCAGGGAAGTCCTCCGCTGGGGTTCTGGAGAAGATTGTACTTTTTTTTTTGCTCCATAAAATCTGAAGTTTAGTCCGTCGCCAGGCCCCGCCTCTCGCATCCCTCCACGGACAATATCTCTCTATCACAAGTCATTTGCTCCCATCAACATCCTGAACTCAACCCCTTATAAGAACCAGATCTGCCCTGTGCGACCCAGACGGTTTACGTCAGACGAAAAGCAGAGCCTATATGCCAGCAGCATCTCCACAACAGGAAGGAGCAAGAGGTGGGAGGAGGCTGGGATCAATAGATGTGATCTACAGTATTTCTTGGTCTGGGCTATCATATGGTGCCGCCGGAGCGCGGGGCTCAAGTTGTCGTAGTGGAGTGAGCTCATCGCTTTATAAAGATGATAGCAGCATTGCTGTGGAGAAGCTAAATATAATCCTGTGCTGGAGATTGAGAGACTTAATTGTCGAGGCCACAGAGAGCATGGTCCCCCTCAATGGGAACCCAGCTCTAGCCCCCCAGCCTATGGTCTATTGATCGGGGCCCTCAATCTGCTTTACTACCACAAACACACTAGTCACATATCACTTTTTTTCTCTCTTTTCCAGGAGCTTCTTTCACCTCAACTTTTTTTGTCATTTCTGATGGGAGCGCCCCAAACACACGCACACATGCACTTTTAGGCCAAAAACAGATTGAGGATCGAGAATCTGAAATATCATCTTTATAGATCCCCACTGGGATTCCATCTTTCATATTTTGTCTGCCGCAAAAACACACCTTTTAATCACCGAGCACAAAAGCCCATTCAAACAACGGTGAAAAGCACTTACCCCAGGACTACATTTCCCCCATATTCCCATGATGGTCATTAATGTGGGACCAGTTAGATAAAAAGGATAGTTTATGTATCAGATGATTGTACATTTGAATCCCAAGGGCTGCTCCAAGTCCTTCTGGGACCCTGGTGCTTTCCCTTGTCTGTTTGCCCTCATGTGGACACACACACTCTGCAAATCTTAATTTGACTTTTTCTGGCTGGAAGCTTCTCCCTCACCCTCCTTCAGTCATTGCTTTTCCTATGAGTCCCTGGCTGTGTGTTGAAGAGGTAAAAGGTGGCCATAGCCCTTCGAAGGGAGGTCAGGATGCGCGGCTGCCAGTAGGTTTTTGACTCTGCTCGAGAGGCCGAGCAAGGCTCAGAGGAGGTATTTTAGAAGCTAATTGAGTTTGTCCTACCTGCGCCTGACACCAGGACCGGTGGCTTATCAGACCACATCGCCTGGGGCCTTCAAGACAGATCCGCCCCTACTGGGGCATCTGATATCACCATCACCCTGCCTGCAGATGTCAACCCCAACCTCCCCTGCCCATCCCCACTCAGTTTGAGGTAGCAGGCATGTGACACCTTGTGATGAGGTTCGTAAATGGTCTAAAATTGTGTCTTTGGCATCGGGTTGGCCTTGCTTGTAAAAACAACCAAGGAAATAACATCAAGGGTTTCACTCACCGTGCGAGCCGAGCCTGTAGCGTTGCTTTGTGCGTCGAGTTATAGGCTACAGTGGAGAAATCAGTTTTCACAGGAATTCTTACAAATGTGCTCATTTAGATCCCAACTGCTCTCTAGATAATCTCATCCAAGTTTTGCTTACAGGAAAGAAAGTGTCAAGACATGGAGGAACGAGTGTTCCCTCAGATGTTCAGGAACAGTGAGTATGTGAGAAGTGTTGCCGGTCATTAAGACAGCTAATCCGGGTCACAGCAGTACCAGTGGAATGATATTAGGGATCTGAAATATTGCTAGTAGGACCAGATGGAATCAGATTCAAACAAAGTGAGCACACGTATGCCTGTACTCAGCATGAATTTTGATCCGGACAAAAGGAGAAGGAAGAGAGGAAGGAAAATGAGAACGGGAGCAGTAAGAGGAGCTGCGCTCCTTTGGGCAGACTGGCAATAGAATATGAAACGCTTGTACTTAGCTTGAGGAAGGAAGTAAAACAGAATAATAGATTTCACAGCATGAAGGTATCTGCAGTAATGTGCGGCACACCTGCTAATTAGCACCTATTCCACATACTGAAATATTAATCCCACCTATTGTGACTGTCAAAATATTTAGTGTTCATAATTCATGGTACAATGGTATTTATTCATAGATTTAAATTAGTACGCTCCCATTTGAGAGCCTGCATATTTATATATGTATTTTTTTCCACACTGTTTGATTAATACCACAGGTTCAAGATGTTGGTATTCCCTCAGTATCATTAATCAATATATGCAGACTTGTTAAAAACACAAGCGTAGCTGTGGAATAATGTGTCATCGCAGAATGAGTTAAGGGAATTCCAGCCAGAACATTTATTATAAATGGCCACATTGAGCTGGAGGCGAAACAGTTAAGACACTTATGCAATTATGCTAAGTGTCACCCTGAAGTTGGCCTTTGAACCGGGGTTAGGCTTACTCTGAATTTGTGAAATAAAAGCTAAATGGAGCCATCTTGTGTGCCCGCGTTTTAATATATAGCCTTTAATAAGCCAAGTGCAGGTGCCCTGCCGCACAGGTGCACATATCCATCTAAAACAGAGAACATAAAGCAAATGAACAGAGCCATGCAATAATTTACGCAGATGCAATCTGCATTCATTATCAAGGGCGGCAAGTTCTATTTTAGAAAGGCATGAAATTGATTCACCTTTCAATTTCTGTCTGCAAGGACGTTTAAGAGTCTAAATGGAATTTTTTTTTTGAAGCCGCGAATCTGAATAACACATTGGTATCCCTCATAAAAACAAGACAAAACCATTTTGTTGCATTTAAAATCAAGCTAAAACGCCATTCTTTTTTCAAATTTAGTTTGGACATTTATAGGAAGAGGGGAAAAAAAGAGTACATGCTGACAGGCTTATTCCTCAAGGTCAATGGTTTTAGCATGGGGGCCTTTTTTTATTATTTATTTTAGCAGTTAACCTTTTTTTTTTTGATTTTCCAGAAGTGGTAGGCACCTGGAGCTGCGATGAATATACATGACAGTAGGGAGAGAACTCCGGGAATGAGATTTAATTTGACACACTGACCCCCATCTCCACGGGCCTAGGAAGCCAGGGTGAGAAAATCAGGTTGACCCAATGACCCCTGGGCCTGAACCTCTCTGTCACCCACCCTCGCAATTAAATCATCCTCAGAAAGTGAGAGGCAGTTTGGCCAACTGAATGAAGACATAGCAGAGGCCTCTGGTTTCCTGTCCTCAGCAAGAAGCGCTCAGACTGACAGCTAACTTCCAAGCAGGCAGCTTGGGTCCAGCGGTGTTAATGCAATTCCGGTATGTCAAATATGTAAACATTACTACTTGTTGGCAATATGCTGATGGTGTAATGTGCTAAGGGCCAAATTTGACTGCATTGCTGCTCTTCGCGTGTTGCCTGGTTGTCAAATTTCAAAAAACCTGGCAACCCTCGATTGTGTGAATGTAAGAACATTCAGGTGACCCTTTTCCCCCCACCATGGTACGCAGTCCAAAGTGATGTGTCTGTTTTCAGATTTATGACTTTAGCAAGTCACTAAATATTCACATTACACCAATATATTGAGTTATTCCCTGTTATAAGCACACCAATTCAGTTTACTGTATTTGCTAAAAGAAAACAAGAGTTGAGCAAAGTTGTAGCGCACTTTTTTTTTCCAGTTCACTGCTTCAAGACACAGCAAGGTGCCTATTGTTACTGTGAGCACGGAATATATTATAGCACATCCGACCGTCCAAAACTCA
>CAAKHF010017160.1:43525-53957 GCA_901007745.1 Hippocampus kuda
ATCACCATCAAGATATTGGATATCTACAGTATTGAAAACACTGATGTACTTTTTTGGATATCCTTGTCCAGTCTATAATGTACTGGGTTTGGAGTCACTGATATACACACACACACACACACACACACACACATATATATATATATATATATATATATATATATATATATATATATATATATATATATATATATATATATATATATATATATATATATATATATATATATATATATATATATATATATATATATATATATATATATATATATATATATATATGTGTGTGTGTGTGTGTACATAAATATGTATATATATTTGTGTGTGTGTGTGCGTGTGTGTGTGTGTGTGAAAATCTGAAAACATGGCACATGTGACATGTGGGCCCAAAAATGAACAAAACCCGTTAAAAATTCTGAATATGCTTGAAATCAAACCTTCATGCAATATGCAATTAATAATTTAAGGCTGTTTAGTCAGCCTTTTATTCTGGGGAGGTTGTTGAATATCATGGTCTACTCTATTGTTTCATATTGGTATATGGTTGTGTCTTGCCATCAACCACTCAACACTCAAGTAGCAAATTATTTTAAAATTGATTATATTTACAATTGATAATTATAAGTCGAAAATTACCTCTGAATGGTGAACATACGGAAACAATGGTCGTCGTCTACAGCCGTTAGTTTCGAGGCACAATTGATGCAATCAACTGATCAGCGTTCCCTTTGCATAAATACAAAATGTGCGCAGCTGAACTGCATGCCTTTCAAGCTTAAGAATTGTTTGCAAATTAGTGTGTGTAGCCAGTGTGGATAATGTATCCACCTATTTTAATGTACGGTCACTACCAATAAAACAATGCTCGACGTGTAAAGTCCGCATTCGTCACGGGATAAACAAGAGGATTTATTTTTAATTTTTTTATTACGTAATATTTTAGAGGGAAACAATTGAATTTTCGGTTTTAGTTCCAAAAGTTGTTTCAGCGGAATCCTAAGGTAAAATACAGTTGTAAATCATTGGAGGTACCTGGAGGACACAAAATGAAATGGCCGTAACAGATTTTTTTTTTTCTGCTGACAGATTGTCACCCAATGGAACTCAATTAAACAGTATTACGTTGGAATTTATTTTTCTCCATTTTGTTGGTTAGAAAAGCTTTTGAAAGTGATGTATTCTAAGGGTATAAAGGGCTCTTAATCAAATGGGGACGTCGGCCACGAACAGAAAGTAGTCGCCGCTCAAAACACATTCACACGAAAAACAAGAGCACAAATCTCAGTATGGGTGTTCATTTTATCTCTGCATTGTATATGCATTATTGTAAACAGTCAAATCTAGTGATTGATTATAGAAGGAAAAAAATATTGCCTCTGGACCTGGTCACCATCCGCAGATCGGGGCATAGCATGTTTTTGGAGAACTACCCATATAAATACATTTAAAAATGCTAATCTTGTCAAAAGTATGATGTCATCATCTGTCTTGGTTGATGGTGTATTATGGACATGACACTCTCACTGTTTGGTCAGACTTTGTGTTGTACGGGGCCTGTTTGTACAGATGCTTCTCAGAATGTTATTCCTGCCCTGCGTAGTGCATGTGGGTGTAGCGCGTCTGGGGACCAGGGTATGAGCAACTGGCTATCTACAAGGCATGATGTATCACAGCTTCTCATTAGTGAGGCAATGAAAGCCCCCCCCACACACACACCCCCAACCCACACCCACCCGTTGTGAAACTGCTCTGTTTCGGTTTATGAAATCCGATATTGTTCAACCTGGAAAAACAGTGCAACAAGCTCACCTATCCACGACTAATTCCAGTTGTCTTTAGAGTCGAATACATGCCGTCGAAAATGAGATCAAAATAAAATGATTCAGTGGAAATTGAAGAATGGATGTGTTTGAGGTAAATGAATGTGACATATTTCCACCTACTGCTCCCAACTAATGTTCATCCACATAGAACAGCATGCGGTATGAGCACGCTGCCTGTCTTGATGGGAGGTGTTGATTTTAGACCTTGCATCCCTATCAGCTTTAGACAGACTATGTACCTTTTTTCAGACAAACAAAAGCATTAGGCCAAATCCGCATGTTTACCATTGCTGCCATCAGCAATCCTGTCTATTGACAAAGATGAACATTTTCTCCCAAGTAGCATAACTGGGCTTTTGTCCCCTTGCTTCAAGTCACACAATGGAACAGAAAAGAGGCATCAGAGAAGGAGATGTCTTAAGCGAAGCACGGGCCTAAACAATTAAGAGGAAGGTACATGGAGAAAGAAATTGAAAGCTCCGACCCTCCCCTTCCCTCCGATCCCCCCACTTTGCATTGTCGATTTGAAATCCCTCTCTTTCCCTTCTTGGAGGGCTGCCTGTAATGGAGCTAATCTGCCGTCGTTTGTCCGAGCCACAGGAGTTTTGTCAATAACAATCAGCGTTTGGAAAGTGTAATTAAGGCCGAGGCTTTTCATTAGGAAGAAGGGAGGGGGCCGTCTCCAGGGACGGGCATGCCAATTAGAAACTCAGGCACGCGTCTCCGGGTAATTTCAGGGAAAGGAGGGGGAAGAAAACCCTGGACTTCTTTAGATTGAAGAGGGACTCTGCTGCTCTTTCACATGAGAGGAGGAGAGGCTTAATGGCATAATAATCAGACAGGGGTCCCGGGCAGAGAAGGCTGGGACTTTTTGGGGGAGGTGAAAGCCCACCAAAACGATAATAGAAACACATGCAGTTTAGGTGGAGTAACATAGAAACAGTAAATCGTGGGATGTAGAACATTTGAGAGGAGGTAAGGTTGAGGAGAACTGAATAATTAAAGGAATAACGAGGCAGTCAAGGTTGGAATGTGAGACGGTCCTTGCTAATGAGAAGAATACAAAGACGCTTTCCTTTCTAGCCCTTTATCACACTGTCCTTATCGCACTTAGGGCAAATAGCATGGTAAATTTGGAGTAACTACCATCCGGACGGCTTGTTTTTTTAATCACCTTTGACTCCCCTCGATTAGATTAGATCCACCCGAACAATACAATTGTCCAAAATATTTATTTTTTTAATCATTTTTAGTGGCACCATCAGAGAGATATTTATTTAACAATATTATTTTTATTGTGGTTGTAGTTTTTCATGATGAAGAGGAGTACCGCATCATACAGATGTTTATTGTTTTTTTTAGGCAACATGATTCACCCGATCAATTAAATCTGTGCCAGCGTCAATCTCACCTACTCATTACCAATCTAAGTGTTGTATTAGATGTCATAACAGCACTGACTGTACTTTATTTTTTCCCCCATTTAACCCTTTTCTAATTACGTCACCTCAACTCCTCATCACGCATGCCTTTTTACATTTACCACATCCATCCTCTTGAACTCGTACATTGGTAAAGTTATAGTAGTCAAGGCCAGGTCTAAATTTATGTCAATCTAAATCCCCATCCATCCCAGAAGTCCCTCTATTCTCTGTGCTCTTCGAATCACACAACGATCCTGGCATTTCACGTGCCCCTGCAACCAAAAGCATATATCACCTTTTGAACCATGTTTTCTTCCCATTTTGATCCCAAGTGTAAAACTGGTTGAAAACTAACTGAACTCAGCGACCCTTTTTTATATATGAAGTAATAGACCTTGACAGTACGCCTGTAAAAGTCAGTCTAGATTTTGATGAGAAATACCTGCCATTTTACTGTAATTTACTTACAAGACCTGACTTTCTCCTCTGTGTCCTGGCATGGGTCCTGAAAAGCCATAAAATAGATTGAGAGATACTTATCAAGAGAAGGAAAAGGGAACTAATAACCTCTTCAATTCGGATAAACATGTTCATGGTCCTTGGGAATAGAAGAGCCAGAATGCTTCATTCCTATTGGTGAAATTGTCATAAAGTGTCATATCGTGTGTGTCACTTACTGTTTAAGCTTATGCAAGGACTGACATGCTAGTTGTGATGGGCCTATGCCTCAATTGGCTGAAAACCTGTGAGGTAATCAACTGGTCATTTTTAAATGTTTTTATAATCAGATGAGGGAATCTTTCTCTGACTGGTCTGATCACCTGCTTTGAACGGTTTTGCAATATCACAGATGAATGTAACAGTTATTCAAAAGAGCGCATCCACTTTCACCCCAAATTTTAAAAAAGCATCGTTCTAAGCATGAGCGAGACTCAGTTGGTTCTGTTGTATATTATTTCCTATCTACTTGTGAATAGACAGCAAAGCAAGGAGCGCGTTGGCCAAAGGCACACGTGCAGTCAGTAAATCAGCTTATCAATTATTGCCAAACACCTCTGAAAATATCTTTAGTCTCCTTTATTGTTGCAGTTTCTCTTCGTTGTGGCAATCTGCTTCATCCTTGATAATCCCGTCATGTTTTTGCGGTTCATTAAAAACATTAATAATACAGTATAGGGTTTTTGGTGCCTCAAAATTCAAAACATTGTTGCAGTTTTTCCACTGCAGCGCGTCGGTAGCGGTGCAGTGATTAATGGCTTGGTGCGCGGTGGATTCAGTGACTGTTTCATAGTGGTCCGCTTCAGTCACATTCAACCATGTTGCTTGTGCGGCGGGCCTTGGCTGATTTCATCTTGTTTGGAATGCAAACTAGTTGAGACTGAATGACAGCCAAATACTGCATTCTATTTACTTCTTTGTATACCATGGGTAAATAAGGCAAGGAAATGTAGAAAAGGAAAATGACTTAAGTTGCCCGACTCCATCACTGATGTATCAGAAACGCCTTGGACAGAATATCAGCTGCACACAGGGCTTGACAGAACATGTGTACGCCGTGGCCCAAGTGTGTGAGAGTGCATGATTGTTTTTGTTTCTAGAGAGTCTGATATCAAAGCACTGTAGCTCTTTCAGTAAACCACCAGGTGCAGTTTGCACACGCGTTCACTTAAACCCTGACAAAGGGAAGGAGGGGTAGGAGACCAAAAAACGCTAAAATGCCCTCAGGGACGCACGGGGTCAATTGGCTGTATTTTCATGATGACATGAAATGAATATGAAAATAGATGGTCTTGGCCACGTCAGCTACCAAATAAACACAATCATTGAATCAGCGTTCACATTTTGCAACCAATAGCGGGACTTTGCTGTATCCTTTCAATTGTGTTCATTCTATTTTTGAAGAAATACATGCCCTACTAATTTTAACAAAACAACCCTGGGTTTTACAAAGTAAATCTTTCAATGCTTCATCAACAAAGATTAGCTGATTAATTATGATAGAAATACAAAAAGAAAAAAGAAAAGGGATTGGTTCCTGATTGCCTCCTCCTGGCATGTGTGAAAATGAAAAGGATGATTATGGTCTGGTTCTGCTATGACAACAGAGAAAACAGAGTGAGGGAAGACAATCAGAGCTCATCAGCCGTTTGCCTCACACCTTTATTTATCCCCAATCCCAAAGAGATGAGCAGAATTAGCATAATGATTTCTAACCCAGATATAAGGAGGAATTTCTAATTATTTATAACATCTTGGGACCCCCGACTTGATCTGTCCAATAATGTTAACATAATTGCATAAGTTGTCAAAGGCTCTTGGAGGGCCAGTGGCGGAACACCAGCGGAATATTACACAGCTAGCGGGTGCCCTGTATGGCAAGTGTGTGTCTGTGTGTGTGTGTGTGTGTGTGTGTGTGTGTGTGTGTGTGTGCGCGTACGGGTGATGGGCATTAATTGTTGAACGTTCACTGTGAGAAATCCAACGTAAAATATACCATAACATACTGCTCTGGAATGTGCTTTGTTCCAGCTGCAGCTGTTGTGAAAGCGCTATATAAATAAAGATGTATTGTATGTATTCTATAGATTCATAAAATCTTTTTCATTTACAAATGATAATGTGTATTGATATGAATAAGAAGCGCTGTAAATGCCATTACAGTGGTTAAGGTTTTTGTATTTCTAAGCTATTTGGTATTTGCTTGAGACAATGAAACTGAATAGAATAGTTGAAATGAAGAGACTGGAATAGAATGAAACCCTTCATTGAAAATCCTTGGGAGTTCAGTCAAATATAGGGAATGAGACGGATGCAAAGGATGTCCTGCTGTCTACGTTAGGGCTGAGCACAACTGTTTTTCTTTTGTTGTTGTTGTTTTTTTTTTTTTTTTTATTGGAGCAATGAAACTCTTTTTCGCAGCGCTATCCTTGAATCATGTGCTGAAATTGAATAATGTATAAGACCTTTTGCCTGTCAAGTATATAAATCATCAACAAAGGCAATTGTAGTAAGAACAGGTTTGGCTCTACAGGAGCATTATGTAAATTGGTCAGGGGCAGCACGTTTGGTTCATCAAGCCTGCTATTGGAACAGTGGCAGGCCCCTCTGAGCACAGGGGGACCTGGCCTTCACCTGGGGCCATGCACAGAATTAACAAAGCCAATTTAGGGTAGGAACAGGGTTGTATCCACCCTTGAAGACCACTGTAGTTTTTCCCCTCTTTACCACTCAGGTATGAGCGCTTTCTCCTTTGGGTCCCAGCACCAGCACCAAGTTTTTTTTTTTTTTTTTTTTGCTGGACGACACCTGACCCAGCAATGCTTTTGGGTCATTCCATGCCAAATCATCCAGTGCGTCAAACCAACCGGATTATAATAAAACTTGCTGTATTTTTGACCATAATGGCACAAAACAAAATCTCACATTTTAGATCATATAAAATTATGCGAAAAACAATTTTATATATATATATATATATATATATATATATATATATATATATATATATATATATATATATATATATATATATATATATATATATTTATATTGCACTTAATTGAACTATGTACATTGAAACTGAAACATTTATTTTTGTGAATGCTAACACTTTGTTTTATTTCTTTCTACCCCCCAATTTTGCTGCTGTAGACTATAAATTTCCCCAGTGTGGGACAAATAAAGAATGTCTTATCTTATCTTATCAATCGGAGCATTGGTTTGGAAGCTATGTCCTGTCAAATTTTATAGGTCAAAAGGTAAACTTACTAAGAAATGCACCAATGTGTTAAATGGTTGCAAATTTTGAATCCTTGTTGAATTCCCTTTCCAACAATACCTGTTCTGTGAAAATCGACCCAGTAGTCCCTGAGATATAAGGGTTCAAAGGAAGGTGGCCATGCCCAAAATGTCAGTTTGGCGGGGCGTAGCTCCCGCACCCCTGCTCTAATTGACCGTATTAATACTTAAAATAATCGGAAAAAGTACAAAGTATGCCTTGCATGGATCACATAACTGTCTTTTATGCTTTATTCAAAATCCAATGTCACTTGATTAATGAATCGAATGTATTCCTTTTCTTAGGCAACATTGAATACAGCTGTCCCGCCACAAATGAGTGTGAGATCACAAAACGGAGACGCAAATCATGTCAGGCTTGTCGCTTCATGAAATGCCTCAAAGTGGGGATGCTGAAAGAAGGTAAGAAGAGTAAGAGCATTTTTTTCCCTTCTTGCACCCATACATTTAGAAACACTGTGCTGTTTAGTTGTTACCTTTGAACATGTGACATATTTGCAACCACCAATGATTTACAGTAAGTGACGATGGGAACATTTTGCAGCGCTAAACACTCGGTGTAAAGTTACTTTTTCCATCTTGGCTCAGGAATAAGCCAGAGATTTTTTTTTTCTGCCAACAAATACAAACGTAACTCCTGCAAGTTGATTTCTTGCTTCACCTAGACAGCAGTAAATACTGGCCAGTCTAGCTGAGGACAAAAAAAAAAATTGAAATAAATATATGCTGAGTAGTGTCATTTGACCATGTGAGTAAAGGAAATGTAATAGTATTCCATTTGTAAAATGTGCTCACTTGGCACAGTGTCGGCTGTCCCCGGCATATTGATCTCCTAAATGTTTTCTGAACATCTCGGGACTCTTCCAGGGAATGCCACATGAGAATTCCCTGACAATTAAACATGTTTTGGATGGAATGGTCTTGCTGGGTTTTCCCCTCTCCCTAACCTCGAAGAGCCCCAGGAGACTCCAAATTGAGGCATTCTGAGAAGCACCTACAGTTTCTGTTCTCTCTTACTCCAATGCCTGAGCAATGGATGTGCTCTTTTTGTGTGTCCCCTTCTATTGCTTGGCTGCTCCTATTAAAAACAAAAAACAAACAAACAAAAAAAAGCAATTCATATAAAGTCTAAAATAATTCAGAATGGGTATAAAAGAATTCAAAATGTGTAGTTTTGGATGAAACTGCCACTGTTGGGTACATTATATCAAATCCTCTTGTTGGAGAAACAGTTTAATTTGTCATTGGGTGTTTTTGTCGCATTACTTTTTTTGAGTAAATATTCCAGGAGACACTTTTGAGTCAGATTGTCCCTCATGGTTATTCAGCATCTTAAATAGTCTTCCAGATCGAGGCCCTAAAAGGTACAATTCTGCATAAAATTGCCGACTTTTACGTTCTCTGGCAAACTTACACTGTATATATTCTGACATTATTCCTCCCATTATTCACCGAAGAGAGGGATTTATAGATGCATATATATCCAGCTGCCACCTGAAGCCAGAGTCATAACCTATATGGATCTCTGCACAGAAACCAAATCCCCTGGACTGCATGCAGCCAGATAAAGCCTTAGTGCCAGAAAGACAGAGTAATCGCATTACTATCTGATGAAAAATTTATGCCAATATATCATCTTGGAGAGTACGACTACAAAAATATGTAGTCATGGCTATAGATGAATGACCAGTGTCAGGTAAAAAGAGTGTAAAACGCAAATATGCCGACTTCGGCTTAGCCAAAGGTTTTAACTGCAACGTCTGCGCATCCACCACAATCGTGGATTAAGAATGACACATTTACATCTTTCATGAGACTGCATCGATTATTGTCACAGATCTTTTTGCACAATGGAAAGTGCGAAGTCAATGCCATCATCAGCAAAGAGATGTCACATCATTTTTACGTATGTAAGACTTGCTTTCAGGTCTGACCGCTTAAAAGTGTCACAGAAACGAAATGGAAATAAAGACACATGGTCAGTCGCCCGCTGTAAGCTCAATGAAGCCTTCAGCTCAACGCCGTGCTCGGGCCCGAGTGTGGAAACGGTTACCACTCATGTGACTGTGGTTGCCACTTACTTTCATTACGGCAGAAAGGTCACATTGTGTGCCAATGGAAAACCACCTAATTATAACTTTACTGCTCTAACAAAGATGCAGCACTAGCTCATGACCGTCTAAGGAAGAAACACAAAAGCAATACAAATTTGCGGCATCAAAAATAAAATTAAGGTTTTTCTCACTCGCATTAAAAGGTCCAGTTCATGCCTTATCTAAGGTAGCACACGAGTCCAAGTCTGAGTCCAGATCAAATACATGAAAAAAAGTAATGCACATATAAATGGTCTCGAATTAATCTCGAAATGTACATGTCATCATATACACAAATGTCTATATATGCTCTCATATATATATTCACATTTATATTGAATGGGCCAATCCAGCAAACAAGTGCCAATCGCTTTCACTCTCAAAGAAAAAAAAAAATCTTTCTTCTTTTTCTTTTTTAAAGCATTGAACAATTCATAATGTGTATTGGTCAATTTCAGACATTTTATTTGAAGTCATTGTTTTCTGTACTGAAACTGTTCTATTGACAATATATTTATATTAATAGCATGCATTAATCACAATATAAATCAATGTGCAAGAGGCTTTATATATACATTTTATTTCTTGGGGATGCAAATGTCATCAATTTCTGGACTAGCCTGTACGTATTACCATTAACATAGAATGAGGGATTCCTCTGTCTCAGTGCATTTGATTTATCTAATAGGAAGCAATACATTTCTATTCATATTCACTCGTATATGCTGGCTAAAATGTTCACAGAGCTACTGTATGTTGTTCGTGGTTACGTCTGTGACTTCGCTCATCGACAAAATACACTATTTATTTACGACGTCATTTAAAGCACCCAGTGGGGAGCAGGCTTCCTTGTCACCAAATATTTTACTCTTGTTAAACTTCTATTTGAGGTTAGGTCATTTAGATACGTCACAATTCCAAACCTGACTGTCCCTATCTTAGCTCTTGTGCCGTTAAGTAAGATGCTATATATGAGGCATTCAGGATTAGGCTATTTCAGTTTTTTTCTTTTTTCTTTTTTTTTCTAATTACCCTTTTTACGCCTCTTTTGTGTCTCCTTGTTGCTCCAAACAATTTACTTTCTGCCATAGCACTGGAGGGAGCGCACTGTTTATGGGCAGACTTGCCCATGTGTGTGTGTGTGTGTGTGTGTGTGTGTGTGTGTGTGTGTGTGTGTGTATCAGAGGGTGCGGTGGGTGGTGCCACAGATCAGACAGCCCTATTTTTGTTTCAGAGACCGTTATTGTAATTTTCCATTGGTATTTTCTCAAAAGCGAAAACAACCCTTCAACCG
>CAAKHF010017162.1:0-15880 GCA_901007745.1 Hippocampus kuda
TTGGCGAATGATTCTCATGCAAGAGTGTTCCTCTGAATTATAGTAAACTGTGAAACACACACACACACACACACACACACACACACACACACACACACACACACACACACACACACACACACACAACACACACACACACACACACAACACACACACACACACACAAAACACACACACACACACACACCCCACACACACACACACACACACACACACACAAAAAACCTTTCAAATTGGTGGAAGAAATAAAGAAGTGGAAGAAATAAGCTAATGAATGGAAGAAGAGATGACTGGACAGATGGTGGGGGAGAGGGCTGCAGCTAGCCTGGAGCAGTAGACTGTAATTTAACATCATCATGGTTTGATTTGTGTGTAATGGCGGTTTATGATTCGTGAGCGAATGCTTTTTCTTCCAATATATTCTAGGGCAACAGTGCCCAACCTTTTTTTTTTTTTTTTTTGCGCCAAAGACTGGTTTCACAGGAGACACATTTTGACAGACATAGTAGCAAATAAAAATAAATTACAGTATATCCAATTCACCTCTGCACTGAATGTAAGTTTTGTAATTATTGGGAGCCCTTCGCTTGTTTCTATTCAACGGGGTAAACTTCTATTCTTTCAAAAAAACCAAAAAAACAAACAAACTGAAATTTTAATGCAGGGAGATTGAGCCCCATGTTTCATAGCAAGTTTCGCTCATTGGCCTAGTTGCCAATACTGTTTTCTAATACAACTTTCTTTTTCTTCGAAGTTGTTGGCGCAAGTGGATGCCCCTGCTTTATGCAAATCCTCTCGTTAATTTTGTTCATATGATCACTTGACAGTGTACTCACAGGACGGACAAAGGCCCACAGCAGAATACTCCTCTGGGCAGAATTACAATGCTGTTACCTTGTAGATATCTGTAAAATGGAGAGCTACATGAGTGACCAAATGGTGCGCAGATGACATCACTGACGCATAAACAAACAAACAAAAAAATAAAATAAACATGTCTGGACTCACAGCTCTCGAAGACCCGGGAGTCGATTTAGTAGAGTTGTATCAAGAGAGGAAATGTGATTCTTGGAAAGATCTCTGTGGAACAAAACATAAATTTCACATAAAGGCCAGTGCCATACACATAAAAAAACATAGCGAGACTGGATATTTTTCTATGGTGTGAACATGCCATTTTCAGACTTCGAGCGTGTAGACTGCAGTGCTTAGAAATGAAACATCAAAAAGAAGAAGCTATTGTTCTCTGGCACACATGGATCTTGGCTCAGTCCAGGCTTTGAGACCGATAAGGTGTGCCTGTGCAATGTGGCCAAACGCTTGACTGATTATGTGCGCATCAGTGAGCAGTCCTCTCACTCTACTCTAAGAAATGGAATATTGGCATTGCCATATTTTTACATTTTGAATATTAATCAGATCAGTCAAGAAAACAGATCCGTCAACAAAAATCTTGATCATTTTAACCAATAGTACATTCAAAATGGCTGTAATGAATATGAATCGTTTCAGAATTTAAATAGGGAAAAGCAGAGAGAAATTTGTTCTTTTCAATATGTCATAATAATAATAATAATAATACATTTTATTTGTGGGCGCCTTTCTAAGAACTCAAGGACACCAAGGAACTCAAGGATAAACAAGGGCCTCAACTCATGATTAATTTAATAATTAATGAATCTGTTTATTATTTTGGTGGTTAATTGATGAATCACATAAAAAAGAAAGAAAAGGCTTTCCATCAAATTCGTCAAAAACTGGGCATTGTTTCAAACAGACACTGCAGAAAATGCACGTTGGTTGATAATGATTTCGAGTGCACTAAAATGAAATCGTTTCACTTTGAAACATGTCGAAACGCATATCGAATCGTCTTTTATTGGAGAGATTACAGTAAAGCAAACGCCACATTTACCATAATCTACTAACGAGTTCACTCATATTGTAAAACAACAACAAGAAACTGATTCCATCATACCCTCTGGAACCGAATCATAATCCCACCAAATTGAAGCGAATCGAATCACTCCACTTGTGTGTTCAGTTTTCAAAGAATAACAGATACTACTGGATAGGTCAACCCAAAAATAAGATGAAAATTAATAGTAATCAAATGAGTCCACTTACAAATGATAAAGAATACGAGCAATTCAGCAAAATCTACGCAGTTAACGCAGCACTTCCGGTTCCATCCTCTTATTCCGAAAGACAAAGCGCAACATTTCTTGTAGTTTGGAAAGCGATCGATAAGGCTAACTTTCATGAGGAAACGTCACGTAAAACACTAACAATGCATTCTAAAGCAATAATTAATAGCTATTGCGAACAAGCAGTGTCTTTGGTTTGAAGGATCCGCCGATACAGAGTTCCAATCCGATACCTCCGCAACACATTGAAGAAAAAAAAAAAGGTATGTGCATATAAATGGTTTCAAATGAATATAGAAATAAACATATATGCACGCTACATAAATGTGTATATTTGTTATGAGTGTATTTGTCCATATCAGACATTTCATGCATCGCCGCACCATGTTAACTGAAATTGACATCAAAATGTCCCCGGGCTCGCTTTGCGAATGTCACGTGACCAAACCTGGAAAAAAGCTGAGCTGAGGGCACTTTGTTGAGGGCACAATTTCATTTTTTTTTCCATCTTAGACTATCCATCCATCCATTTTCCGATCCGCTCTATCCTCACAAGGGTCGCGGGGGGTGCAGCAATCTATCCCAGCTGTCTTCGGGCAGTAGGCGGAGGACACCCTGAAACGGTTGCCAGCCAATTGCAGGGCACACAGAGACGAACAACCATCCGCGCTCACACTCACACCTAGGGACAATTTGGAGTGTTCAATCAGCCTGCCATGCATGTTTTTGGGATGTGGGAGGAAACCGGAGTACCCGGAGAAAACCCACGCAGGCCAAGGGAAAACATGCAAACTCCACACAGGAAGGCCGAAGCCGGGAACGAACCCACGACCTCTGCACTGTGAGGTCAACGTGCTCACCACTCGACCACCGGGCCGCCATTTTAGACTAATAAATGTTATTTTAAAATGCAAAAAGAAAGTGCAGGGAGCTCTCATGGCTCAGCAGAATGTTTCTTAAAGCTTGATGGAAACTTTAACTTTAAATCAAGAGTTCACAAAAGTTTTCTACAATTTATCAAGTTTTCCAAAATGTCAATATAAGTAAAATGTTAGGGTGTACCCCGCTTGTTTGGTCTGGACCACAAGCGGACTTAATTTATCTGGTTTGGTGCTGCTCGCATTCGCATTGTAGTCCTTGCAAGTGAACTGTATTCCGTAACCACATCCATGCATGTGACATGATCAAAGCTCCCAGATGACTGGTGCGGCACACACTGCACAGACCCGGAAATCCAGGAAAACATGGAATTCCTACATTCTGCGTTCCTGTTCTGCATATTTGTGCTGTCATTAGAGCTGCAAAATAATTTTGAGCATCAAGAGCAGCTCATTCAACGCAGGTTTCGCGACTTTTTCTCATTTCGGAGTAGCGTCGGCGAAAGGAGGATAAGGTATGAATTATGAACCTAAGTACATTTATTCATTCATTCATTTTCCGATCCGCTTTATCCTCACAAGGGTTGCCAGCTGTCTTCAGGCAGTAGGCAGGGGACACCCTGAACCGGTTGCCAGCCAATCGCAGGGCACACGGAGATGAACAACCATCCACGCCCACACTCACTCCAAGGGACAATTTAGAGTCTTCAATCAGTCTGCCATGCATGATTTTGGAATGTGGGAGGAAGCCAGAGTACCCGGAGAAAACCCACGCAGGCCCGGGGAGAAAATGCAAACTCCACACAGGGAGGCCAGAACTGGAATTGACCTCACCGGGACCTCTGCACTGTGAGGTCGACGCGCTAACCACCGGACCAACGGGCCGCCCTAAGTACATTTACTTGCAGGCTAATTTTTCCCACGATGCCTTGCTACGGTGGCTTGTTAAACCTCAAAAGGTGCAGAGCCGCAATGGTTTGTATTAACATCTGAAGTGTACTGCACTGAAAACCATCTCATAAAGTAAGTCTCGGTCCGATGTTTGATCTCCTTTCATTTGTGTGTCTTCACACCTGCCTAAAAAAATGAAGTCTGGTCTGCAGGTGTGAATACATCCTTAATCTTTCACTCATCTTTAAGTCCAAACAAAGACAAAAGATGGAGGGAGTGCCCGGCATTTTGCCCAGTTCTAAATTGATCTCTTATCGGTTTCAAAAAGGCTGATGCCGATATGCGTCAAACTGCAGAATATCAGCCCAGCCGATTATCGGTCTCTCACTGGTTTGTACCCAACTGTGATTTTCGGTGTACTGTTACATCCCGAGCGATTATACATTTAAGTGGTTTAACTGTCATAACCGGGCCCCTTTTTTTCCTCTTCAGTGCAATGTCAAGACCCTTTTTCACCTGCGTTACCCTCCGTCTTATCTGCAGTTAAGCCTCGTGCTAATAGAATATTTTATTGTAAAATGATATTGGTGTGGCTCTATTTCATTCAATTTTGCGATACTAAAGACTTTTCAATTGGTCATCCCTTCAATGTGTATACTCGTCTTACGGCTTGTCTGACACAAGCACTTGTTGCACTGATGTCATTCTGGTTAATATTTAATGCTACTAAACACAAAACCAGCGCTTTCGCGATTTCGTGTTTTTTTGCACTTTACCGAATTGTGCTACAATGTCAACGCGCTAACCGGAGCTGGTGTTCATTCTCGCGGTAGATTAATCATGACAAAGGAAGTGAGAAGAGACGAACCTTTGCCAACACAAACACCGAGGTCCAGTGTGGAACACAGTTGAGTGATTTCAGCTTGTTGGAAACTTTGCAGTAAAGCCCGAGCCGCACGTGAGATCAGTGAAACAAAGAGGAAAGAATAGATCGAGCCCAATGTTGTGAGAGGACAGATTGCGATCGCAAGACAACAGGTTGCCGCTGACTTCAAGTAATATGATCGACTAAGAAAGAGCACATTGTGCCTAACGTGTTTCACCCTCATTATGTGCACAGTAGACACTAATATCACCTCAGGGGGTATAAAAAAATACTGCAAATGAGTGTTTGAGTGTATGGGAACGCACCTCTTGCTCACTCTCTTTCTAGTGTGTGTGAACCGAACGGGACGCCCATTCCCAAAAGGAAACATCTGTACATTCCAGACTGGCTGTGTAAGAAAGATGGAGAGCAAGCGAGCCTTCTCCTCTGCTAAAGTCATCAGCAGATAAAACGAGGGAGCACAAAGACGCGTGATCTACGAGCCGATAGTTTGCACATTAGGCTGACACCTCGCCTTATGTAACTCCCCCACCCGCCCCCACGGCAGGTGTACGCGTTTGAGTCCGCTCCAAACAAGGAACGTTCTTTCTCCCCCTTCCGTTGGTGGCGAGATTGCTTGGGATTGGGACGTAAAGAGAGAGTGTGTTTATCATCGCCATATAACATGACCTTCACCATGTCTAACAGCAACAGGCTCCTGTTCTCTCTGCTACCTTTAGGCACACGTGGCTTTAATTAGACGCGAGCACACAGCAGAGACACACTCGAGCTATAGTGCTGCTCACAAACACCCACAGCACACATATGGTTCTGTTTTACTAACGGTGTGGCCAATGATCTAACCACTCCTTATATGGCCTGTCTGGTGCCACTTATTCTGAGCTGGTGGATCGGCCCGCTGACACACACACACACACACACACACACACACACACACACACACACACACAGGAAAGAATATGAACAGTGGAAAAGATAAAAGATACATGTCTACAGAGAGAGAGAGGAGAATTTCTTCTGGTGACATGAATGGGAGTTTACATGACGAGAGACTTAAAAAGAAGAAAAGCCGCAGTCTTGAATATGTGCAGCAGGTCTGGTCATATAAGAGATCCGATTTTCTGCATCGAGGTGGCGGAGTAGTCAAAGTCTCCAAGAGTGGAGGGAGACCAGCGCTCCACTAACCCACTAAACACAGACTGCTTTGTGGTCACTTTCATCCATCCTTCCCTCTGCTGCTGCCTCACCCTTTCTTTTCTGCCCTCCTTGGTTTTCGGTGCTCCTGCTGCTTTAAGGCATTTAATGAATGTGGCATTCAATGATGATGGAGTTTGGAATGAAGTGTAACTACGCGTGAAGGAGATGCAGAGGTTATGTAATCGTGGAGATGATGGGGGCAAATTGTATGTCGTGCTTTGTTTAGGTTTAAGGTTTTTTTTGAGGGGGGGTGGGGGTTCATTCTCGCCGCCCCCTACATCTTATATTAACCAATTATTGTTTTACGGCTTGCCTTTTAACGAGAGCTACAATGATTAATCGGCAACTAAGCAATCATCAAATTAATCGCTTATGATTTTTGTGAACCAATTAATTGTTTAGAGACCTCATATAATTAAAATGTGTCCTTTTCCAGCCTATCACCCCATCAACAGTAAATAATCGCAGATTTTTAGACTCTCCATTTTGAAAACATCTGCTGGGAATTTCTCCATTGTGAGACTAATAAAGGTTTTCTTATTCTTATTCTTATTCTTATTCTTATTTACTTTGGAAGACAACAATTAGCATTTTTGCGTATTTTCTGGCATGTCATAGACCAAACCAGTAAATCTATTCATAATTCATTCATTATTGTGCATTTTCTGTCCATTTGAATTAACTTCTGTTGATTGAATAAGGGCAAAGAATTTATTTTTTAATTACCCCATTCATCAATTAATCAACAGAGTGATGATTTAAATAATCATTAGCAGCGGCCCTACTTTTAACAATAAATAGTGAATCTTTTCAATGGGGAATAGGGGAATCGGATTTTCAAATCAACTGACTTAAGAGTCGGAAGGCGTGTACTATAATTGTAAGCAAAAACAAGAGACAGATATGGTCCCTGAGCTGAGAGTCATACGGGAATGGTTGGTGTTTCCGCAGGGCACAGAGAAGATCACACGCCTGTGGGTATTTACGCTCTGTTTGTATGTTTACTGCGCTGTGTGTATTCACCCTTTCTTGCACCAATAATGATAACCAGTAACCTGATAACATGAAAAGCCATCCACTGTTGTAACCGCTGTCCCTGAAAGGGTTAGAGTAGCAGTTGTTTGAAGGTTTCTGATTACCGCAACGTCAATGCTCAATTAGCTGTGGTAAAATGTGATTTTTCTAATTTATCCCCCATGACGAAGAGAGGTTCACTGTTGGTGGCAGCAGACTAAGCTACTGATTAGCGTGTCCGCCTCACTGTGTGAATTACTGTTTGTGCCCTGTGACTGGCTGTGATGACCAGTCCAGTGAGTTTACTGCCTGTTGCTCAAGTCAGCTGTGATAAGATCGATCTCACCTGGCCGAAATGGATTGATGGAACAAAGGTCACATCATTAATAGAAAGCCTATGATAAGCAAAGAAATGCAATTGAAGGCTGCTATGGTAACATTTCAAAGAACCATATTTTCCAGTCCTATTGCACTGACGGCATTCCCCACAGCCCCAAGGTTATTTGCATACTAAGAGTGTAAAGACTTCGTGTTTTTTTTTTTTTTGTTGGTTATGCCTCTCATTCACATTCACAATTCCCAAGGGAAAGAGTTTAGTACTGAGTTCTCGAAGGCTCGTCTGCTTGGGGTGGAACTCGGAGGACGCTGATTGAAGAGGTTTGGTCTGAAATGTCTTAATGTTTAATTCAACAGGCTGGTTGGGTCACAAACACGATTCGCTCCTCCAGGACATTTTGTCCATTTTTCCAGCTGCTGCTGTCTGCGTTGTCTGATATCCAGCTGGAAGACATTGGGCAGCTGTGTGCAGCAGTTTAACACACTCACTCAAATAAAGCCTTACGCGCGCTCATGCACATACACAGACATACACACTCATAATGACCATGTCGTCAACGCGTGCAGAAAGAATGAAAAAAAAGTGCACCGCAGTCATGTGCACAATGGACACAGTTTCTGGTAAATGAAACCGTGGCAGGCTGTGGCGTAGTCATAAAATACTGTATGAGAAAATTAGTTGATGAGAGAAAAAAATACAAACACTCCCCACAACTTTAAACAGCATACAGAGATCTGCTGTCACCAATCTCGTCACTGTCCTGTACTGCAAAAATATATGTTGAATTCACAAAGTATTTATTTCAAGTAATTCTTGCACAATTACTTTTTTGTCTCTCAACACGCAAATAAAGTTGATCCACCATTAACTTTTTTTTTTCTCTATCACTATCAAAATACTATCCATCTGGCCATTTTCCGATCCACATTATCCTGAGGAGGGTCACGGGCGTGCTGGAGCCGAAGCCAGCTATCCACGGGCAGTAGGCGGGATACACCTTGAACTGATGGCCAGCCAATCGCAGGGCACACGTAGACAAACACCCATTCGCGCTCACAACCACACTTAGGGACAATTTAGAGTGTTCAATCAACCTGCCATGTATGGTTTTTGGAATGTGTGAGGGAAACGGAGTACCCAGAAAAAATCCACGCAGGCACGTGGAGGACATGCAAACTCCACACAGGAATGCCAGAGCCCGGACTATGGACTATGGACGTCTGCATCGTGAAGCGGGCATCCTAACCAGTACTATTTTATACAAATTGTCATTTTTCACTCAAAAATAATCTGACAATCATTCACGGAATTTAGGCTAGATTCTCATTATGCTTCAAAGACAATCTAAAAAAAAAAAAAAAAAAACAACCATGTACATTTGAATAATGCAAAAAAACCAAAGGTAACAGAAAAAAGGCAGTAAGATCAGGCACTTGAAAGGCATGAGAATATAACCGGGTGCCTTTTTTGCAGTCTCACCCTTGTCTTTACGAACAGGATCTGTCTTGAGAGAGTCATTGAGTTCCCACTGTAGGCACTTGAATGTACAATGTGCTGTACTGCATTGACTCCCAACCAGCGTGCTATAACATGCTAGTGTGCCATGAGAGATCTTCAAGGGTGTCGCAGGAAATTATCCAATTTTACCTAAATCACCCGAAAGGTATTATTTAGTCATAACGAATACATGTTTGTTCATGTATATATCTAGGCCAGCAATGTATAGTGACAGGCAGAACAATTCATTAACTGAATCTCCTTAGGAGGGCAAAATTGAGATCGGCTTCGGCCACTGCCATAACTATTAATTGCATCCAAATCCCATCTTCCCGCTGCCAAATGCGCATGTGCTTATAGTAAATGTATTTGTCTCAAATTATATCATAGAACTAACGTTGGTAGTGGTACACTTGGTTGACTTCAGTGGATTCAGTTCTGACTCGGTGACAGCGTGAATGGGCATCTGTCTTAATATGTGCCCTGAGACTGACCGGCCAGCAGTCAAAGGCGGAATCTGCCTTTTGCCGAAAGTCAGCTCGGGCAGTCTCCAGCTCCCCGTGACTTGGAACAGGATGAGCCTGACAGAAACAAAATGGATGGCTGGAACTCAAAAAATTATTTGGTAACTTGCTTGCGATATCCTACATGCATGTGTGGATGGACATACATTTATACAGAAACACCAAAACCAGGCACAAAACGTTGAAATCTCCAGCGTTTAAAAGTGACAACATTGTGTATGTCCTGTTTTTTTTTGTTTTTTTTTTTTACCTCAACAAAGTCTCAAGGTGTGTTCGCTATTTGTTTGTATGTTGGCAGGATTACGCCACAAAACACAGAATTCCATCAAACTTTGTTGAAAGGGTGCAACATTTGCCAGGTCGATTACATTTTGGTAAACACCCAAATAAATGCAAGAATAAAATAATTGTTTTCCCTACTTCATGACATTTCACTCAACTTGCATTGGGGCCCAACGATATCCAGAAGAGGCGGGGAGAAAAAAAGTGTCCACCCTCTGAGCCGTTTATCTCACTCTGGTTGTGGGCATGTGGAAAAGCATCAGGAAAGTAAGTCATGCTCCACATTGTTTGGATTAATGCACATTCGGAATTTTGGCAGGGAGCATATGACATAACGTAATGGGGATGTGACTTCATATTGAAACTATAACTACATATATATTGCATAATATCCAATGAGATTGTTACAGCAAAGCAAAATTGGCATGTTTCAAGAAAAAAAGTCAATTGTCTGGTTTTTGCTACATAAGTATGGCCCTCTTTAAATCCGGACGAAAGGAGGATTAATTCAACGAACCAATAAGCAATAGAGTCTCAACTCAACTTAACTCGACTCAAATGTATTTATAGAGCACTTTCAAACAGCCATCGCTGCACACAAAGTGCTGTACATGGAGCAACTAATATACATATACAACATAATATACATATACAACAGCAAAGCAAAGCAACAAATCAGTAACAAAGACGGTAGAGAGCACCAAACAGTATAACTAAAATCATAATTTGGGTCATGCTGAGTCAAATGCCAAAGAATACAAGTGAGTTTTGAGGCGGGTTTTAAAGATGGGCAGCGAGGGGGCTTGCCCAATGTTCAGTGGGAGGTCATTCCAGAGAGAGGGACCAGCAATGGAAAAGGCCCCATCCCCTCTGAGCCTCCGCTTAGTCCTTGGTACTTGGTCCGCAGACCTGAGGCGCCGGGCAGGCGTGTAGGGGTGGATGAGCTCAGAGAGGTAAGGTGGCCCGAGGTCATTTCGAGATTTGAAAACAAATAATAGGGTCTTCAATTATTAAAATAATCGTCAGATCCAGCCTGAGAATCCCTCCCTCGCCCTCCTCTTGCTCCCTCGTTGTGGCGCACCGATTTTTCACACAGAGTGTAAAGATGACTCACATGATGTTCAGTCCCACAATGATTCACACATGGATTATCTTGGGAACTCTTTTTTTTTTTTCCCATACTGTAATCATGTTCTACAAATAAGGACAGCAAACCAGAAATGTGCAATACGTTGAACAATTTGTGGGGGGAAAGGGGAGATAATCATTGCCCGTGGGCCTATACACACACATTGGCCACTTCATTAAGTACGCTTGGACAATCTCACTTTATGAGTCATCTGTGTCAAAAATCCTGGCTTTGCAAAGATACGACTGCTCATTTCAGACTGATAATGGCAGAGTGGTATTAATACAGAAGTTTGCAGTGATGTTGAGCTGCAGTACATCACACCAATAAGTGTTTCTAAGACCACATTCCGCTTGATCACAGGGATAAAATATTGGAAGCAGTTCTATTGCTAGCGCTGCAACCAGCCTCGCCTCATGAATAAACAGAGTGTGTGGTTGGCGCGATGGTTGGTTTGCGGGTCTTATGTAATAAAGCGCCGATAAAATAGAAGCTGGGAGAATCACACAATTACGTTCGTGTCTGATGGCATTATTACTTTTTTCCCCTGCACTGTCTGCATTTCACTGACTGATGTCATAAATGACTCTTGCCATGGTAACACAATAAACTCCCTCACATACGGTCAATATGTTCAATATTTGTGTTTGAACGTGCGCTTGCCAGTGTGTGTGTGTGTGTGTGTGTGTGTGTGTGTGTCTGTGTGTGTTCGAAGATGATTGTGATGATAACTTTATCTGGAGGGGAGGAGGTACAGTGTGTATCTGTGTGTATGCATAGTTGCCATAGTAACCCTACAACGTGTTATTGACCACAGTAGAATTAACAATAGGGATGAGTCCAAGGGGCCTATTTTTGGTCCCAGCGCAAATTGCAGTCTAACTGTGAGCATAGGTGGAGTTTTCTTTCTCTTGGTGGTATTTTGCTAGATTTTACCCAAGTAGAACTGGGTGTAATGCAGCGTTCGTGCCGTTTTGGGATGCGCCGAGCCTTTTCTCGGCCAATCGTGGCGGCATCCCATTACAATCAGGGTGGCCGGAGTTTGCCATGCTTGACATGGTGGAAAAACAGAAATGGACTCGCTGGAGTCAGTGCATGACATTGGCACGTGGGTAAATTGCAAGATGTCCCCTTGATGTATGATGCATTTAGCAGTGCATGACGTGCAGCCATGTGTGACGAAATAGTGATGAGGGTGCTGTAACAATATTTTTAAGAGGATATTGGTAATAATTTGTTCAATGAATTGATTTCGAGAATGATTCAATGGGATTGTCTGACGCTCGTGTCATTCATGAATGAAATCCGGTGACCACACAAGTCCGCGGAGCGCCAAATTTGTTTGCCTGCTCCTTCATCAAATACACCAAAATCACGTGACGCCACCTGTGCTGCTTTTAGCTTGTCTAAAACACAACATTCTTTTTGTCACCGAGATGCACCAACTGCTCACGTGCAGTGAGGCCTAGCACATCTACCAAATTCACAAAAACGCTGAATTAGATCATTGCCCTGGCATGAAAATGACAGCGCACCCGTTTTTACACTGAGACCGGACTACTCACCGTTGCCAAACTGTCAGATGAGTCGTAAGCGAGCATAACCTCAACTGTAACAGCAGTGCGCTCATCGACTTGTAAAAGGTCGGCACCAATGGTGCTAAATTGCTCACCATTGTTACTGTGCCACCACTGGCATGTATCAACAATGTCTAGCATTGGATTGACAAATGCTCTTATTATATACCATTACGGATCATATGCATCATATTAATATTCGTGATCAACTAAAAGGCGCATATCAGATAATCTCACCTCATATACACAAAGCCATGGAACTACGATATTATAAAGTCACGTGCTAAATCTGCTGTTAATGCCTTCTTTTAATGAATGACTTTGAGACAAGAAAGGCGAAGTTGGAATTGAAATGAATATTTTTATTGGAGATTGCCCCACTGAATTTGCTTTGCGACAAGAAAATGCAGTCTCCTGCTAGACGGGGAAAAAAAGTACTTGATTTTCATTGGTACATGATTAAAAGGTTTATTTTTCAACAAAGGAGGAAAAATTACATCAGTTTCCCACAGTTTAATCACTTGCAACCAATGTACATGTGTGAGTTAATTAAATCCAAAGGATTCTTGTTTTCAGTGGAAGGTGAATTTAAGAAATAATTTATTTTTGTTCATTATGAAGCCAAATAAATGTCTTGTCTCTTTTGTGTTCATAATTTCTCTTTCACCTCGCATAAATATATTTATAAATATATTTTATCCAAATCCTTGATTATTCAATAGAATGTTTTGTGGGGTACTGAAATTCGAATATTTGAAATAGCTGCTGCAGCAGCCCTACATTCAACTCACCCATTATACCATCATATTTTTATCGTTCAAGAAAGCTTTTGCTTCTGGTCCTTGAGATTAACCTGCAAAGAATTGTTCCACAAAGAAAAAAAACGTCATTTTGAGCCTTGCCATGGTCGTTATCCCCTGCATATATTAGCATTCGTTCAAAGCATTATTATGCAAATGTACTACTTCACACAGTTGCAAGCATGGCCGAAGACACCAAAGACTCTTTTTCAAGACTGCCCTCCAGCCAGATCCCATTCACAGTTGGAAAAGTAATTCCCGATAGCGGTCATAAAATGAACCTGTTTTTGTGGTTTTCTGTAAAATATTTGTGATGTTGTTAATTAATGAAACTTAACACTCACTGCATTTCATAATAATGATACACTCATATGATCCTTTAGAACATACTGTACCGTGTTCATGGAGAGTATTGCTAAAGTTTTGCACATGCACATGGACCCTAGGATTAAAAACTAAATTCAGAACGTTTTTTTTTGTTTGCAGGTTGGGATAGGAACCAGGCCAGCCCACAAATAGCCAAAATTTGCATATAATTGAGGCACAAAGAAATGCATTGATGAACAGAAAAAAAATGAACTCCCCAAATCCCCCCCCCCCCAAAAAACAACCCCACTGATATATGAAAAAACAGGGGAGAAAATGGGGTGGGAGGGAGCAGAACCCCCACCCCAAAAAATATTTTAAAATACTGAAGAAAAATGTGTGAAAATGTGATTCTGCAAGTGCCGAACTGCATGTATGCGGCGTCCTCTGTACATGGACAAGGCATTGATACATTTACGATGCCTTTACAATACAATACATCCATCCATTTTCAACACCGCTTTTCCCTGAACAGGGTCGGGGGGGGGGGGGTGCTGAAGCCTATCCCGGCTAACTTTGGGCAAAAGGCGGACTACACCCTGAAATGGTTTCCAGTCAGTAACAGGGCACATACAGTGACAACTGTGAGTGGGCACCGATTCCACGCCGCCCGCTCACAAGTCAGGTGAGTGTACCACTACACCATCGTCGACCAATACAATACATAATTAGAATCTGCACGGCATTGTTAAGTCATAGACAAATCTAAACGGTGTTCTCACAGCGCTGAGGAGAGTTGTGGAATTAGCACGATTATGCGGGCGGCCCAGTGTTCCACCGGTTCGCACGTCCGCCTCACAGTGCAGAGGTGCAGGGTTCGATTTCGGCTTCGGCCTTCCTGAGTTTGCATGTCCTCCCTGTTCCTGTGTGGGTTTTCTCCGGGTACTCTGGTTTACTCCCACATTCCAAAAACATGCCTGGCAAGTTAATGGAACACTCTCAATAATTCCCGGGCGTGAGTGTGAGTGCGATATTGTCAAGAATATTTTTGACTTGACTTCTCCTTTAAAAACAAAAATGTGATGTGCTAGAAAAAAAAAGTAAAGACATTTTATTTAAATTGGTGTCAAAAATACATAAAGCCATCCATCTATGATTAAAACTTGCTGTTGAACAGTGTGATTTTTTTTCATCACAGTATGCAACTGAAAACAAGCTATAAACTCACTCCAAGTGGCATCATCATTATCGTGAGCACAACAATTTCATCTCCTTTAAAAATTCAAGTCCTTCATTTTTCTTTGTAACTATGCAGTAGATTAACTCAGACAAATCATGCATTGCCAAAAGTTTCAATATTTTCATGTCTTAAGTTTTGCATTGGATAACCATGTTCTACACATACACATGAAAAAAATTAACTTTAATCATTTCACTTGATGCTGTCTGAATATTGGGTGGAAGAAGGTGATGAACGTTCAGAAGACTTCACAGTCAATCACTTTGACATCTGGGTTATTCTGGTGCCTGTTGAATGAAGTTTCTATATGCTACAAGTACAAATTAAATGAGAGTAGGTGGTTTGAAGAGAAATAAATAATTGACAACATGTGGCTTGCATCTGCTCAGAACAGAATGTTCTTGATGCAGCAGCACAAGAGAGCAGCATGCTGATCCACACCACAAAGTCCAGTTCCACTTTTCTGGTGACTGGCCCTCACTCTGAAGTACCACAAGACGACACATTCATGTACACTAAGAAAATACAGACTTTGGCATCATGACCTCGAATAGAGGGCTCAGACTCTCACTCTCTCTCTCTCACACACACACACACACACACACACACACACACACACACACACACACACACACACACACACACACACACACACACACACTACTTGATTGGGCATGTTAATTCCATGAGGTTTCATGCTACAAATTTCCAGTCTGATGAAACACTGGAACTTCAACGACACTGTCAGTCCAATATACATATTGTGCGTGCATGCTTCACAACATTTATTGAGCTCAAATATTTTACATTAGAAAAATCTCACGGCACAACTCTAAACAAAAATGCTACAATCTGTAAACATTATAAGGATTATTTTGTCTCAGTTTACTCCAAATCGTAATAGAAAATCTTCCCTCGCTTCATCGAACACAAACCGATTTTTATTTTGTTGTTTGGATGGTAACAATGCAGGTTAAATCCAATCTTCTTCCATATAATGTAACTGCATTTTTATTTTTCTGCCTGTCTGTATATCAGTGGCAAAGTTTGTTCAACAAAGATACATTATTTGTTATGAAAAAAAATCTGACCAATAACACGAAACTGCTACAGCGCACTTGATTATCTCACGCAGCACGTTTAGACCGCTATTTTGGGAAACAGGAAACCTATTT
>CAAKHF010017163.1:1877-18628 GCA_901007745.1 Hippocampus kuda
AGACCACAAACCCTGAGAAGCCAAGGTTATCAGCAGATAATGGAAGATAGGTTCAATAAATGGATAATTTGAGCGGTGAATATCCAGGGCTTCATAGCAAATCAAAAAAACAGAAATATTCAAGGCGAATGTGCCAAAAAAATGGAGCGGGCCAAATGTGGTCCCAGGGCAGTACTTTGCCAACCCATAGCTTAAAAGGTGAACCCCTTTATGAAAGTTGTGTTGCAGTATTAGCCACAGCAGAAAATGTTTTGATAAGCAGTTCAAACAAGGGATTTATTTGACCAATTTAAAACATGCCAAATACTTTTAGTTCAATGATGAAACCAATTTTATTCTGACTCGCATCTTAATATAATGAACATCAGGAAAATGTAGTTTCAATAATTTCCCGGGAGAGAAATAATACAACTACTACCAGTGGCAAACTAATTAAAAATAAACCAATTGAGTGCTTTTGTGATGGTGTTGGTTGCTTCAAGGGAGTCCGATGTTCATTAGCAGCACACTTTGCCTTTTAGTTTGTTTCTCAAGATGTTGCTTGAGAACAGTGTGATGTGATCATAGTAACTTTACTTCCTCTTTTGTGGCCTGTTGCTATGGCAAGACTTCCAGGCAGGAAATGACCAAGTGAAGAGGTTTGGTGTGTTTAGGTGGAAACCTTCATTGTGTCTTCAGCCGCTGTGGGCATCGTATTGTACTTGCGCATCGAAGTGTGGTGTCTTGTTTAAAATGGCAAAAAATTGTAATTCTCGAGGGATTCCTGTTGGCCACATGGTGAGTTCGTAAGAGTAACAATTTATTTCAAGTTTGTTTCGGTTAGTAGGGTCTTTCATATTAAAAGGGGGATCTAAGGAGGCCTCATATGTCCATATTGAACGATTTGGATGTTATTAAAGTGACATAAGTGATTAGAACATGAGTGTGAAAGCGTATGTTGGGCAGTTTCTATTGCTACTAAAAATGGAGATTGAGAAACCACACAGGGCCTATTTGCCAATCTTTCGTGTGTAGGCTGTGTGTGATCATGACGGATGGTGTACTTTTGTAATGGCAAAGACCTGCATGTGTTCATTTTTTATGGAAATTTACACTCGGCGCTAGTCATTTTATGTGATGTGACTGTTCCTGTCATTGGCAGTGCAGAAAATGTGTTGTTTTGGGCTCATTTCAAGCACTGATGCCTTGTGATGTGTTCAAGAAAATGCTTTGCTGGACTCCCGTAAGAGTTTTCCACCGTTGCTGTCACCGCTAAATGAACGTTGTCACTGTGAGCTTGAGTTTGTTCTCATCTTGAGGGCGTCTCCAGTTCCAAAAGCTGAATGAGAGCCAACCATCAGTGTCACAACCACTTCCTGCGCAGCCCGTTTGTTGCTACTGTAAATGAAACCAAAACATTTAACATGGTTTTGCACTTCTATACTGTATCTGCTTGTGTTTTTAAGACAATCTCCGAATAGCGTCTAGAACTGACTGGTTGTACCTCGAATATGATTTCAGTTTAAAATGTAAACATGTGTCACAGTAGAGCATCTAACATTAAGCACACTCGCTTCCAGGGGTTTTGTTGTTTGCGTTACATATATTTCTTTCCCATAGACAACATTTGTCTTGCTCCTTTGAACGATGGTCTGCTTAACTCGCACAACATATGAATGAGTTCAAGCAGTCGAGCATCATTTGGACAAAAATAGAGCCACACCTACTTGCAGATTTCCTATCACGGCAATGTTCCACGGTGCATTTCCTAACCCTGCAAAACCACAAGACTTTTATAACGAATGTAAGGTTTTAACTCATTCACTCCCAAAGACGTTTTTAAACGTCTTTTCAGACTTGGTCCAGAATTGGCTAGTACTGAATGAATTAATTGTTGGGGGAATGCCATTTATATTTTGATGCAACTACTGCTGTGCGATATATCTTGGATGTATATTAAATATCATTATCGATATGATGGATTGTAACTATTTAGACTACGGACAATGTGTACATACACTAATCAATATCGAAACACATGAAAAGATGCTTGCACCAAATTTAGCAGAAAGATCATTTCCATCAGTTGTCTATATGTCATGGAATTTTATGGAAAAATGCTGTATCGTTGTCGGGATATATATTTTTGTCCGTATCTCGCACCACTTTCTACCGTCATCTCCATTCCAGCCAGTCACGAGCCCATTCACTTTATGGCATGAACGTTATGTCACATACTTCCTCAGTCATGTCTGCACCCGTTATTTCCCATTAGCTTTTCAATGATAGCTTGATTATGCTCGAAAGTGAACGTGAAATGATAATTGCGTGAAACGGTTCGAAAACGATAACATCATGAAACTCATGTGATCAGGTCCGCAAATTCTATGAGGAAGCTTTTGCTGATTGTTGGTCGCAATCAAATGGATCGACAGGATCTTGAGGATAGCGGCAACAAAGAAGAAATTCTGCACTCAATGTGAATTTTCTCTCTCGCTGTTTTAAGGGTTGTATTAATGTTGAGGGTTAGTTGAAGAGATTGTAGCTGTATTATATTCACAAGGCATACATTTAAATGTAATACTATATGTGAGTATTGGTGACTTGTCTGTTTTTGAACTAAATGATTTTGTTGGAGTTGTTTGGTTTTGCGATGAAATGACATCAAACACCTTTTGTGAAAGACCTTCTCAATTATTTTTTTCCCTCCAAAACTAGCCTCTTAATTGCTTCATTACACTCAATAAAATGTTTTAGCTTGAAAGTGGACCAGAAAAAGACTCCTTTTCACAAAAAATTGGAATGTTTGTGTTTGAACCCTTCGTATCTTTGTTGATATGTCTTCGAAAAGAATCACTCTTGAGAGCCCCCCAAAAAAGCTATGAACACCCACAGAGTACCAAATTCAACACCCTAAACCCAATTTTATTTCTGAAATTGATAATATCAACTTTGAATGTTGTTTATTTATTTATTTGTTTGTTTATTTTGTCTGGCGCCACCCAAGTCTTGTCCTTTCTAAATCACCGTTCACTTTCTTTTAACAGAGCCTTGCAGTCTCAGATGGAGGTGAGCCTGAAGTGCCTGCTAATAGCAGAGTGGAACATGTCGATGCATGATACAAGAACATATCTGATTCAACCTCATTTTTTGTTGTGCTTATCCTCTCTGGCAAATGGGTGTGTGTGCGTGCTACGCTGTTGTGTGCAGAGTTGAATATGGCTGCACGGAGCAGTACAGGCAGCAGCTCCAGCCTCCCTGGGACCCCGGGCGGAGAGGCATGCCCGGCTAACAGTGTGCTCAGCTGGGCTGTCTCCTTTGAGAAGCTGTTGGAAGACACCAGTGGAGTCAATTACTTTACAGTGGGTTGCAACACATAAGCAAATGGAGGTTTTCCTCTCACCAGGTAGGCGTGCACCTTGAGCAAATTGTCCTGCGTCTACTTGTCGCAGGCCTTTCTGAAATCGGAGGTGAGTGCAGAGAACATATTATTCTGGCAAGCGTGTGAAAAGTTCAAGAAGATCCCAGCTACATCATTGGAGGAGGTAAGACATGCTTTCCCTCCCTTTTATGCCAATGACATCGGATTGGTCTGAGGATCAGGTTGCAGTGAACCAAATGGAAAACCTTGATTCTAGTTTGAAAAACACAATTTGCACTCATAACAGTGCACTATCCAAGATGTAAAGTGTGTGTGTGTGTGTGTGTGTGTGTGTGTGTGTGTGTGTGTGTGTGTGTCTCCGATGTATTTGTAGCTGAAGGTGAGAGCTCGCTCCATCTATAAAACGTACTTGTCTGAAAGTGCTCCCCACTCTGTCAACATCGATGACACGGCCAAAAAAGATGAAAAAGACTTGGACCAACCAACTCCTGATATGTTTGACAAGGCTCAAGCACAGGTCCGTTTAAATGACATTTACACAATGCCAAGAGTCAATTAGAACGTTGCTTAACTTTGTGTTGGTTTCGTTTTGCCTTGGTGCGTGCCAGATATTTAAGTTGATGAAGATGGACAGCTACAGACGATTTGTGCGCTCTCCTCTCTACCAAAGCTGCACTTTGGCAAGTGTAGAAGGCAAACGTTTACCTCCGCTCTCTGCAGAACCTTTTCGCACGGTCTCCTGGGAGGATGTGGCCAATCGAAGCCCGAACTTAAGTGACAAAAAGGTAGCGCCAGGCAGGGACAGAAGATAAATCAAAAGTCAGTGAATTGGTTTGCAAAAGTGATACGGGATGTTAGTTTTAATAGCCTTTTAATGAGGTCATTACTGTTTCAAACAGAGCAAGGCAGAGGAAGGCACTTTTCCAGCCGGCAAGAGCATCAAACCGCGACAAAAAAGAGGGTCCTGGGGAGGTGTGATCTTTTTTTATCTAAATTAGACTTTGATGCGAATCATTCAATTTGATCTAACCATATTTTCTTCTGTCTGATCTTAGATGCGCCCCACAGCAATGTTTCTCTTTATCACAGAGAGCATAAAGCTGTCAAGTCGAGCAGTAATGTGGAGCTTGACTCCCTCTACAGGGCAGCAGAGGTCAGTGCGGTTTTCATAATTGAATGGTTTTAGATTCCTTTCCCAAACTTTATTGGACAGAGGCACAAATGTTATATTAGAAAAAGCTCATGGCATAATACCAAAGAAATGATGATCTTATCTCGATTCAAACCCAAATTTACTTTTTTTTTTTTTTTTGTGGACAATACATCTAGTTAAAGGAGCTACATGATTTCATTTTGTGCAACCACTTAAAGAAATAAAATTGAGTAAATACAACCAACATTTTTTTCCAATGGAAAAGGAATATGAAATCAGCAGTAAAATCCACCCATTTTAATTATCCTGGTGGGTGACCATTTTGCCACTTGCCATCAACTTAAAATGATATCACAGTGCCTACGTGACTAAGCCCAGAAAACAAGTGAGCGGTGATTGGTCATTCCCTGAGGCATTATGATGCCATTTTCAGTTGACAGCAAGTGGCAAAATGGCCACCCCCTCAGGATAATTAAAATGGGTGGATTTTACTGCTGATTTCATATTCCTCAAATGCAAATGTAAAAAAAATGCCGTTCACACCACTAGTTAGGGCACATAGAACATATTTCTTTTCCCCCCTCTTTTAACTACTTCCTCTTGAAGCAGCACTGATGCGAGTGTCAGCCTTTCCAGTTGCTCTGTTCTAATTTTATTCCCATGTGGATGAGCAGGCATGTAAATTACTAGAAGGCTCCCTACAAATTGACACCTGCCCCAAATTCTTTAGAATGGCCAATCGTGTCCTCGCTCCCCGGAGCAAGCCGGCATTTCAGGAGGACGCTGTGGGATGGAAGGCGGCTATTGCTGCGTCTACCTGCCTGATGGTAGTGCCTCCTTGGCTCCGACCCCTCATGGCCAGCCCATCAGAGCGATGCTAGCTGGCCTATGTGAGAAAAGAGGCTTCTCACTAAAAGATGTCTTCATTTACCTTCAAGGCAAGGACAAGGTGAGGACATGGCAACACATATGACAAAGAAGCATTTTGTCTCCCAAATTTGCTTGACAACGCGTTTTATGAGATTATTTTCCTTTGTTATGCTTTATTCATTTTTCAAATGACGTCTGAATGACATCATCTGTGAAAGTCACATTTTGGTCTGTGCTTTCTCGCAGCCATTATCACTGGACCAAGACTGCTCTGTACTGAGAGATCAGCAGGTTTTGCTTGAGCTTCGGGTGACGTTTGTGTGAGTCAATGTTCTTGACTCATTTTCGTGTGTTATTTGCTCTTTCTCGCCCGAGCAATCTTGTGTGCACACGCACACACATGCGCGCGCGCGCGCGCGCGCACACACACACTGCAACATTTCTGCTGTCACACTTTTAGAGGGAAAGTCCATGTTTTAACACTTGACACTGTCTTGGTAATGACTTTTGATATGATTTCGAGCCAACGGTGAAGTTAGACTAGCTGGTGTCTATGGCGAATTCTTGCGT
Organism: Hippocampus kuda; assembly: GCA_901007745.1. Lineage (NCBI taxonomy): Eukaryota > Metazoa > Chordata > Actinopteri > Syngnathiformes > Syngnathidae > Hippocampus > Hippocampus kuda. The sequence continues at coordinate 7,832 of CAAKHF010017163.1, forward strand.
GACTGGACACTTAACTCATTTTGATATCATGTTCTAGCTTTTTCTTGATGAGATTTTATGTGTTTCAGACTGGAAAATGCATTTACTGGAAAGACTGGTGGAATCATGGCAAAGTCAAGCAAGACACTGCAGGATGCCCTATCTACAGTGTTACAAAAACATGGCCTAAAGCCTCACGAGGCTCAGGTTACCATGGTAAGTATTTCTTTATACACGAGTTAGCGGTATTAGAGAGCTAATAACTTTTGGGTTATTTTCAGATATTGGCGTGTTTGTTCCCGTTCTTCGTGCAGAATTTTGCTACCATTTGACATTTAAAAAAATGGCAACACCAGCCAGGAAATGTTGACAATTTTGGTTTTTAGTTAGAGATGAAAGTAAACTTTTGAGTTTTTTTTTTTATTTCTTTTGCGTGTGTGTGTGTGTGTGTGTGTGTGTGTGTGTGTGTGTGTGTGTGTTTTTTCAACTGAAACGTCGTGGTTCCAATTAAATGGCAACACATGGTAAAATCTGTATTGTGTGAGCTTTTATAGATAAAACCTAAAAAACAAAAAGGGAAAATATCTCAAAAACCTGGTGTGCTAGAAAAAAGTAGCAGTATTAAATCTGTGTGGGGGGAAAAAAAAATTGGGGGGAAACCATCTCTGATTTAACATGTGCTGTTGACAGGTGTAATTGATTGTTGTCAACTAGGGCTGGGTATCAATTCAGATTTCCAAAAATGATTCTATTCACAAGGGCCCAATTTGATTTACTATTCACTTTAATTTTCGATTGAGTGAAGTAAGGATTTCATGCGGTACCAATTTTACTTTTATATGAAGGACATTCTCAGCAGTGCTGCAAATAGAAATTTCCAGGCATCTACCTTCAAGCTTGTTGGCGCTCATTTCAGTGCTTCCGCCATGTTGTTTTGATACACCAATCTTGCATCGTGACAAGATCGCAGCTGATGCAAGAAGTCACATTAATTTATGTGGGGAAAAAAATATATTTATCTTTTTATAAATCGATATTGGGATATGAAAAGGAAAACTGATTCAGTTAATCATTTTTTTGGGGATACCTTGTTTTTTGTTTAAGCCCAGCCTTATTGTCAATACTGTCACACACACATCTTTCATCTACTTGATAATTATCTTACATGTATAATTGCACTGAAAATACTGAACGCGTTCCATTGTTATTTTAGGTTGGGAGTGACAAGACTGTGAACATGAACACTACGGTGTTCAGACTAGCCAATAAGATGCTCCGGCTTGACACAGCAAGAGGTACAAATGCCAACGTCAACACTGTATTGTTAACAGTACTTCTCCAAGCACTTTAGCATTATGGATCCATAATTCTAACGATAGATTTTACATTCTATGTGTTCCCTCCTCCCCACTTCCTGTACATTGACTTGTTTCTTTAATGGACCCTTGAAAGAATCGTTTCACCGTCCACTTAACTGTCCTACTTTTTCTCCTGAGTTACGGTCGATGTAGTCATCGGTGTTCGCGTGATACTCATGATTCGCGTGCATTTCACTGCTTCCCTCGACAATGTCCGATTTCATTTGGTTTGTTGAACGCGATGCCATGTCGACTTAACACCCTCACTTGCTTACTGCTGATACACCAGCACCGACTTCACTATAGATCATCGGCGCTTGGCTCAACTTCTCACACTTGGTAAGATGCGTAGACACTATATGGCTGTATTGCAAATTCCATTTAACGCAACAGCTCTACAGCTTTTTGAACATTACCTCCAAACTCACACTGACTTGTAGAAAGTGTGGCACTTTTTCCTAACCAACACAAAATTAACACAGTGAGCCTTCGTCCTTTCGATTATTCACCCAAGAAAGCAACCCAAAATACAGTACTGTCCTTATCCAAATCTGACAGCAGAAACTGACTTACATTTTACATTTGAACAGGAAGAGACCCAAGCAACATCACCAGAGCCAGTGGAACTGCATTTGCCACACAGGTGAGACAATAGTCTGATTTGCAACGTGAATTGCAATACAATGTTCCCCCACTATTTGCAGGAAATGTTATCCTGCCAGCACTGTTTTGCAATTACAAAATGTATCCCTTTTGTCTTGGATCAAGGCAGAATCAGGTGATCTGGATACCAGGTTGTCCCCTCAGACCGACAAAGCAAAGACTTCACCAAAGCCCAGTAAGAACCCCGACATGGATGGTAGGACTCCTTAGCAGTAATTTAGGAAGGGCGAGGTTATTATAAGCAGGGGTGCACACCAGCTGTCAATCGGCTCCCTTTCCAAGGAAGATTGGTGCCTATTCCATGGGAGAAATGGACATGTGGCATGCTGCACGACACCTGGTGACTGGTGCGCACAGCTTCTGTGCCAGGCTGCTAATCTAAAGACAAAAAAAGTGCACCCCTGATTTATAAAAGACTGTAATATGTTTATAAAAGATTCAGTTAGTGTGATGGAGAACCTTAATACAGTGAAGCTCCTCTACAACGAAATCATGTTTGCAGCAAGAAAAGTTTCACAACAGGGGGGGGTTTTCACTGTAGCAAATTTGATCTCCGATGTAAACACACACACACAAACGTCTGTGTACTCTTTATTTTTATTCCAATAGTGCATAAGTATGATCATACACTTATTTGACACTTCATAAAGTCAGTGTTGAAAGAAAAAAAGGGAAAGAAATTGTAAAATTGATGATCAGCATTCACTTTTACTTACATCAATTTTTTGGATAATGTCTTTTATTTTGCTTCCCTCGTCTTTCATTTTGATCACTTTTACCCTTTCATCCAGCGTCAGAGCTCTTTTTGTCTTAGCTGCTTGACATCCAAAGGTCCGTTGTGTAGCCATTTTAGTAATGCAACGTTCTTGTTACGTCTGAAACTAACAATAACAAATACTTCCTGTGACTACTGCGCATATGTAAAACAGTGTGGTGGTTGCTGTTGCCGTTTGCGAATGAAGCAGTAGAGGTCGCTGTTGGATTAGACTTCGTTGTAGTGAATCTCATCAAGAAGGAAGAGCAGAGAAAAGGATTTCGTATAACGCAAAAGGGTTTTTTTTTCGTTGTATGGGGGCAGGAGAGTGGGAATGGTGTTAATGCATGAAGATTTTTTTCACACTAGGGGGTATTTTCGCCCATGTAGGTTTCGTTGTAGAGGAGTTTCACTGTATACTCATGGTTGCAATCATTTTCAAACCTAGTTCATTCGCTGCTATTTGAGTGAATGCCAGGTTGTGCGTGATCGCCATCATTAGGGCTTCTGGACATGCTGACGAGGGCCCAGTGCTGCAGGGTCGACGACCAGCGAGGTCTACTCACCAAAGAGCAGCTCGAGGTTCCTCTGTTCCTTCAGCTACCCACAGACCAGGGAAAGGAGCCGCGGTCCGAAGAGTCGAGCACAAGCGCCTCTTCAACTGCTCATCCAGACAAGGTCACAGAGAGCTCACAACCCTTGAGTTCAGCTGAATCTGAACACAAAGATTTGCGGGAAACATCTGTATGAAAGACCTTGTGTGTGTGTGTGTGGGGGGGGGGCATTGGGGAAAAATAAGAAATGCAAAGAACATTCTCGACGCATGTGGCCACCTGATTTATTTTTATTTTTTATTTTTATTGTCTGTGTAGCACTTTTTAATTACCATTGAAAAATAAGCTCTCAGGCAGCATTGTGCTACCTCTTCTACCAAAGCTTGACTTCTTTCGGAAGAAGAGAAAGAAGGCATGAGGACACATTTGACGAACACTACACTTCTTTATAAGGAGAGTGTTTCATGCGAAATATTTTAATGTAGCTAAAATGAAAGCACCTTGCAGTAATGCAGTTAGTTGGCTTTATTTTTTTCACTTGTATTTGAATGAGATTTCACTTCACTGCATTGAGGAATAATCATTATGTGTAACTGTAAACTACAGTCGCATGGGACTGCATAGTTTTTGAATATTGCATGTTTCAAGACGATATAGTGTTTTAAGGTTTGTTTTTGTTGTTGTTTTGAAAAGACTTCATTTGCCTGCTTGTTTTGCTCGTGTTTGCATTTCTTTCAGTTTTTAGTTTGCTGTGATGGTACATTAAAGTCATGCTCTGCTCCCACCTGAAACTTGTAATTCACAGGATCATCATTATCACTTAGTGTTGTAATGCAGGGAGTCAATAGACAGTAGCAGCTTTAACAGCTCAAGGCGACTGTCCAAACAATTAAAATCTTGTCAAATACGAACCCTACTCTCTCCTCTGTACATATTGCATGTCAGCTTTAAGCTGTTGGTTGATTTGCAGTGAGGTCTTTGCTTGACACTTAAATTTGAATTTATTTTATAGCAGTGCAGCCACATCCCATAACGCCTGTGAGGTTAACTGTGCAATCCATAAAGCTATAAATGAAACTGAACTCTCACTATAACTTGAACATGGACCCATGCAGCACCTGGTAGGACCACTTATGGTTGACTTCTTATTTCGCTAATAGACTGCAGCATAGAGCTTTTAACAATCAATTTCAAGGCAAAGGATTCCATTAATCAAGTACTTTGTAAATCTGCCTCCTGTTTGTCAAGATGCATACAGTAGCAGAGAGCATCCTGTTTGGCATACAAGGTGTCTGGCATTTTCTCTCCTCCTTTCTCCCGTGCGTGTGCGCACGCGTGCGTGTGTGTCTCCATCCGATCCATCTATCCATGCATGAATGGTGCATCGGTAGAGCTCTGAATGGGCACAGGGAAAGGCGTGCGTGTGCTCACACAGACTCCATAGCAGCAGTGACGCCTGGACGTCTGTACAGAGAAGAGGAAGCAAAGCAGGTGAGTGCTTGATTTCTATTCAGCTACTGTGCGTTTCCCTTCTGTACTATGACAATGCTATTTGCAGTTTTGATCTCAGATGATCAAGCTATTGTTTCCAATTGAGCATAGTTCAATGCTGTAGCCTTGTGTTTTGGGGAAGACAACAGCCATTTTCAAACATTTCTGTACTTTTTTTGGGGGGAAGGGGGGCATTTTATCGTCTCACAGAAGAATACACAAGACCTTGTATGAAATGCATGAACATGACTGTGTTCTGCTGGTGTAACATTGAGCCTGCATGTGCTTGCTTCACAGGGGCAACACCCACACCCCCCACTCCCACCCTAACCCGCACACCTCAAAAAAGGATTGGAGGTGACAACACGACAAAACTCGGAACATAATGTCCTTATCCCTGAGAGCCCCATTTTAAGCTCTTTCCCACTTGTGTCTTCTGTCCACATGATTACCTTGGTGGTCTCTCTAGATGCATACATGCATGCATGTACAGTATGACAGCCCGATTTAACATTCATCAGATTATGACTGATTAATACTCCAAACTGTGAAAATTGATCTGTGAGTGCCTCTGAAAGATATATCAACACTTCTTGGTCCATATCCCCTAGTCCACTCCACTTGTGACACGAAATTATTTTTTATTTCTTTTGTCCTCTAATCATATGGAGGGCAGTACTGTATTCCAAGCACCACCTTTTTGATACCGTACCCCTGTGTTCAGTACCCTGATAAATGGGTGCGAACCTGTAACAAGACCAATTACGACTTTCCTATTGGTCATTTAATGGTATTTCTTGACTCTGTAATACATAAAAAAAAAATCAATGCAAAAAATGTTTACACCCCCTGTGAAATGCCAGTTTTTGTGATGTGTGTGTGTGAGATAGATTATATATATATATATATATATATATATATATATATATATATATATATATATAAACTTTAAGAGGGGAAGTTAAATGTCAAAAAACAGGTAAAAGTATCAGCAAAAAAAAAAAAAAATCAGGAAAATCCTCCAAGAACATTTAGACTTTTTGTGTTTATCAGTGGTACTTTTCATGGTGGCAGGTATGCTTTGACTCGAACATGAGTTTGAATGTGATATGTTAATTCTGAACAGCCGCACACCCAGTTTAAAAGGGTGCATACGCTTAAGCCACCACATTATTTGTTTATTTTAAATTTCCATTTCAAATTAAAAAAAAAAGTCCCCCCTGAATTGCTTGCAAAGATATGTCACAATGGTGCAAAACCTTTGGAAATTATTGATCTTTGCCTCTTTTTTCCCCCGTACATATCCCCAAAACCCTGCATTTGAACAGAGGTGTGTAGACTTTTGATATCGACTGTAAATCTTGATGTTTACCATCTTTCTTTCCCTGGCATTAGCCCCACAAGAATCCTCACCTGTTTGACCGCTACTGGAAGCTTCAAGCCTGCTGCCTTTTGCTGTCAACCTTAGCTGCAGAACAGTTTTGCCTCTTTGTTACTTTGTATTTTACTACTAATGCACTGTTACATATTTCATTCTGCCTCCTCTTGCTGTACTGTGTGACCAAAAGTGATGATGGGTGGGAGAAACGAATGCAAAAGACTGTAAGGCAACATTTTGTGTTTGCCCAGTCTTGCAGAAAGAGTCTCACATTAGCTTTTAAGAGTCCAGTCTGTTGCTTTTGTCGTAGGGCACGCCATTGTATACAAGCACGAACATGTTCTTGCATGCCAATAGAAGGAGCCTCCATCCTCTTGGCCTTGGTCATCACTGCCGCCTTCTTTATTTAAGGATTGCACATTGGGAGGGACTTGGTGAGACAAGTGAGACTATCTTCCCGATTTGGGTCACGTTACCTCTGTAAGCTGGTCGGAGATGTGCTCAGCCATCCTGCTGAGATCCTCCTCCAAAGTGTCTTCTCGGTCCATAATTTGAACCTTGTGTGCCAAGTCAACCAGCTTGGTGGGCCCATAATGGGTTTGATGTAAAGTATGAGAGTTGCAGGGAGCGTCCCACCGGGTGTTTCAGAGACTTCAGTGAGCTGCACAGGCACATCGACCTGGAAACATCCAATTGACTTTCTGGAAACACGAATGTGACGCTACTGTGACATCAGCAGTTATTCTTAATTCTAAGTTATTCTAAGTTATTCTTAAACTTAGCGCTTCATGTTTCGAGTAGAGTGGCTTGCTGAGCGCTCGAGGGGGGAAACTTAACTTGGATTACTATAATCAACCTCAAGTCATGACTCATTGGAATCGTGTAGGTTTCACTAAATAGCATTGCAAATTCTGTCTCTGGGCAGTTTTCCAATTCAAGTCATCTTCACTGAAGTCAGCCATGGAGCAAAAGACAGATGAGGTACAAACATCATAAAATCTTCAATTATGATTGAGTACAACATGAAAAGGCAAGACTTTTCAAATGTTTTGCTTTTATCCCAAGTGCTCCACCAGCACCTCACCTCAGAAACACATGAAGAGCCGCTCCAAATCCATCGAGGAGACGCAACAGTCCAAGAGGGTGAGAACAGTGCACAAATCCTTCAAATCCATATGAAGGCGATGAGCTAACGCCGAGGAAAAAATGGAGACAATATCTGCTGCAATTTGTTAATTTTCAAAGCTCGTAACTATTCCATTTTAGCGGTTTATTTACATGCATATGGCGGCCCGGTAGTCCAGTGGTTAGCACGTCGACTTCACAGTGCAGAGGTACCGGGTTCGATTCCAGCTCCGGCCTCCCTGTGTGGAGTTTGCATGTTCTCCCCGGGCCTGCGTGGGTTTTCTCCGGGTGCTCCGGTTTCCTCCCACATTCCAAAAACATGCGTGGCAGGCTGATTGGACTCTCTAAATTGTCCCTAGGTGTGAGTGTGAGCGTGCATGGTTGTTTGTCTCTGTGTGCCCTGCGATTGGCTGGCAACCAATTCAGGGTGTCCCCCGCCTACTGCCCGAAGACAGCTGGGATAGGCTCCAGCGCCCCCCGCGACCCTAATGAGGATGAAGCGGTTCGGAAGATATTTACATGCATACACATTTAATATTTTTATTTACTTATTTATTTGAAGAATACGGCGATCCTCTTAATCAAAATGTGAAATGATAGAGAAAAACTGAGATCGGTTTTGGATTCCATACCCAAAAATTTGGTAAAAATAGCTGCGAGACCGAACTCAACACAAAATTGTGTTCCCCAGTGTAAAATATCGATCATGTCTTTCTAGGGCATTTCTTCACAGAAATCCCTTCCAGGAAGACCAGAGCTGGACAGAGTGAAGGTGAACTACTCTTTTTTTTTGTCTGTTCTATAGCGACATGTCTTTTATGCAACATAATGTTCAGCTTCCCGTCTTGCAGGAGTGCGTTGAGGGTTCAGAGACGCCCTCATCCTCCACCGAGGAATTAAAGGGATGAACCAATGGCAAAGTCATCTTGTTATCAAATTCACATTTGTAAGAAAAAGCAAGCGATACACAGATGTTTAGAAAAAAAAAAGACACAACTTAAAAACTGTAAGTTGCCGCAAACACATATGCACGTTAAGACATTGCATGTAAAGAAAATATGGTTCTGTTCTGTTGTGAATAAGGCCCGACCGATATAGATTTATTTATAGATTGTCTTTTCTAGCAAGTGCCATTTGTAATAGTTGGCAGAATAAATTTCTGATAACGCCTTAATCGGCTGATGAATTAAAAAATATATACAGTAATGAATTAAATACTGTACATTTCTTTTGTGGTTCCTTAACACTTTCAACAATATGAATGTATTGCTGGCGGAATATTTGACTGTTTTACAATACTTTCTCTCTGACATAAAGTTGAGAGAGAGAGAGAGAGAGAGAAAAATTGTTTTTTCCGTGTGTGTGTACTGCATCTACAGTACAGTATATAAAAAATTGTTTGGTTTATGAAGTGATATTGGCTGATTAATCGGTCGGGCCTTAGCTGTAAACATTGCAAAATGTGAACTGACAAAATTGTGTACATCACTTGGTGCGGGCTAACAAGCCCATGAGGTGGTCATGAAGCATTTTTTTATTTTTATTTTACAGTGGAGAGCTGTTCTTCTTCCATGAGAGATGAATATCTTTTTGTGCACACGTTGTAGCCAATGAACAAAGACATCAAACACTCTACAGTATTTAGTTTGTATCTCCTGGCCTCAAGCCAGCAAAAGGTGTGAATTATGGAATAGTGTTCCCGCTAATGTATTAAATTGTCGGTTGATGCTGTTGGTTCTCCATCTTCCGCTGCACTCATTGTCATGTTTCGGTTTGTGACCAACAGGTGGCACTGTGGGGCTTTTCCCTGCAGCTGCACACCTGTTGGTCGTTAGGTAATTAATGGCTTTAAAAGGACTCTCAGCCCGAGCACTCATTGTCGGGTCATTGTTGCTGTATGCTACTGTCATGTTTGTTTCAGTCATGTTTAGTTCATTGTCATGTTTTGGTCATGTTTTTGTTTTTGAGAGTTTTTAGTTTCTGCCATGGTGTTTGTTACTTTGGATTAGTTGTTTTCATGACTTTGTTTTGGATTTAGTTTTCTGTGTTTTATCAATACACTTCTTCAAATACACCCTGCTCCTCCCTCCTGCCTGCTTTTTGGGGTCCACCACCACCTCGCTGACACTCATTTTGTAAAAGTACATCCGCTTTGCTTGGTGCATCACTCAATATGTGTGCTGCATACTGTTACGACCACTCTCAGTGCTATTCAAGATGAAAATTTCTTTTTTAAGGAAAAAAACTGAGCTCTTCTAATGGCTTTGGTTGTGGTAGGTGACGGTTTTGTGAAAATGTAATAAAATCCTCCACTCAAGAGTGTTATGTTACCATTTTGCTTGTTAGTTACAGTGGCGACTGAGTCATCCTTCCCAAATTGACTTAAACCTAACCAGGTTATTTGTGAACTATGTTGGGATTATTATCTTTTAAGTTTCTATCCGCATAAGTAGTTTTATAAGACTGGGGTTCAAAAAAATATAAAAATTTAGCACCATGAAAACAGAAGGCACACAATGGAGCTGCAACATCCATCTGTAAAGACAAAAAGGAAGACTTTAAGATGTTCAAATGAAATTTCACAGACGCAGCAATATCTTAAGCTTCAGTTTAGCTGTGCACATAGGTTTTGTCTCTCACGAGTCCCAGCTCTCATTACTGCTTTGAAAACAATTTGTCTAAAGGAGGTGGGAGTTATTAAGTTGTATTTCTCTGAGGTCCGCACGCTAAGCTTACAGTACAGTATTTGTTTGGTTGCACTGCTGATGTGACAAAACTGCCAATGGACATTGCTGGAGTGTGCCCATCATTACAGTTTACACTTGCAATAAATAAAAAATAAATAATAATAAAACTGTTTTATTTTCACATTTGTTAAACATCACAGCATTTTGATTCGAAGTGACTTGGCAGTGCTGTTTGCATGTTCTCCCCATGCTTGTGTTGGTTTTCTCTGATTCGATGACTCACATCACTCTAAGTGGTTCATATGCGTGAATGTGCGTGCGAATGTTTTTTGTTTTTGTTTTTAGAATGACCTGCGACCTAAATGGAGTAGAGGATACCACATTCTAGAAGACAACACCACCCTCAATTGAACGGATGAGGAAGACCTATGTCAAATTACTTATATCTAGGAAAGGGCAATATCCCAATGTAAGCTGTCCAGAATGTCCAGGACGACAGAGGCTGATGTGCAAATCAAAGAAACAATTTTATTTACCCTCACACTATTGCACATGGCCCGAATAAATACAATGCATCATTTTTTTGTTGTTTGTTTTTTGGCACATGTTTCCAGTGGGGAAAAACAGTGCTAAATAGTAAATCACATCTTGCACTTTTCCCTTTTAAAATCCAGGTTTACCAGCTAATCCTGGAGACTGGAGAGACTGACAGGGTAACTGGAAGCAAGTAGCGATCAGATCTGCTCACCAAACACTCCCAAGTCATGCTTTGGGGCAAAAGAGAAGGCTATAGGGCTTCCTCTTCTAT
>CAAKHF010017163.1:21139-32920 GCA_901007745.1 Hippocampus kuda
ACGTGTGATTCTTATTGTTTTGTTTTTTTTTTCACGTAAATTTGTCAACAGGTAGTGGCAATCAACAGCTTGTGGCCTCTTTTTTGAAAAATGGATTCTGAGGTTTGCTGTCACCATTTAGATAAGATAAGATAACCTTTATTTGTCCCACATTGGGGAAATTTGCAGTCTACAGCAGCAAAATTTGGGGGCAGGGTAGAGAAGAAAAAAAACAGTGTTGCATGCACAAAATAAATAAATGTTTCAGAAAACTGTACACAGTATAAATATAAGTTGCATATATGCATCTTATGCATACATAAGGTGGCTGTGCTATTTACAATGGTTACAGGTTTGTACAGTGGTTGGTTTCTTTTTACACCAAGTACCACCTCTAGATGGATGCATAGATGATAGATAGATAGATAGATAGATAGATAGATAGATAGATAGATAGATAGATAGATAGATAGATAGATAGATAGATAGATAGATAGATAGATAGATAGATAGATAGATAGATAGATAGATAGATAGATAGATACTTGGCTCTCCAAGTACCATCATCATGACCGACATTAAAATCCAGTTTTAGGCCTAATAAATTAAAATTTCTATAGAATTGAACCTGCATTTATTTTAAGCCACTGTACCATTGTGCAGAGTTTGAACATTAACCCAGCAGCTGTTCTTAATGATTCAATTAAAATGAAAAAGTTAAATACAAATTGCCCTTGCAAACTTTTCATGGATTTAATGCAGAAGTATCGTGCTTCAAATTTAAATACAACTGAACTGTTATTAAAAATGTGCTGTACTAGAAAAGTAAAATAACGTACTCTACTGGGTTTAAAAACAATGTTGAACCAGGCTGTGCGCATAGTTAATCGAGTCACTCATTAAATCGAGGTATCACAGAATAAGATTTTCACAGTCATTACGGCTATCTGAGGGAAACCACAACTCCCATGAGGTGATGAAAATGCGTTTGACATCCGTGATCGACACGACAAAAGGTGAACCATCTCATTCTGCTTACAGAATGAGAGTCATTTGTACCAGTAATGAAGCTCTCTTCCGACTTTTTTTTTTTGTTCTTTAAATCAGAAGCAGTGCACGCTTGAAGGGACGTTGGCAAGTACTCCGTCTCTTAAGGTACCTGCAGGATAATTAATTTTCATAAGAAACGTACGAGCGACAGAAAGAGAGGCAGACGCGGCAATAGATGAGCGCTGCACAAGGAGCTTGGATGACATCGCCCACCTAAAAGTGACTGCAGTTGACGTTTGGCACAGCCTCAGTGTACGCCTGTATGCAGCCTCCACCAGGATGCCACATAGAGTGATAATGAATGCGCTGAATGTAATTACAGTAATTCCGACTCCTGTAACGTTCAAATCACTCGCATCCTCTTTGCTTTTGAGAGACACGTTAGCGCTCCCTCCTCGGCTAAGGTCCCCGAAATACACCGAAGTGGCAGACATGAAAAGGGGACAGAAGCGGCTCTTGTTTTTCAACCGCCAGCCTTTGAATGGAGTCGATGCTCCGTCGAGGTTGGAAAGAGTCTCTGAAAGAAGTGACTAGCTTGCCGCAGCTGCAGGAAACAGCTTATAAGAGGGGACATTAAAAGGCCCGCTGATGTTTCCTTATTGAATCTGACTGGGTGTTTATTGGTGGAGAGGCTCGTTGGTGCCTGGCGGTGTATGTGATTTAAGAGCAGGAACCAACGTGGGCTGCTTTTGTCCTCCTCTAATTCACACCGCACATCTTTTTGCGGCTCCAGGCGGCTGATCGACACATTCATTTATATCTACATGTGCTCGCTGTGCTCTTTAGTGTCAACCTGCACATTTCTGTCCTCTATCCTGCAGAGAGTATGGTGTCCTCTCAACCAGTGGTTCTTCAAACTTTTGAAATTCGGGGGGAAATGTCTCCAAGGACACCCTGATAAACCTGCGGCCCACCACCATGTACACCTCTAAACGCCATAGGAATGAAGAAGTTGCCTGTTTACATACAGTAAATGATGTAATGTGTACCACTATATGCCAGCAATCACAGTGGCTTTGAGTTCATGGTTTGGTCACATTGAGTACAGTAAGGGAACAAATTGCAAATGAAAAACAAAAAACAAAAGCATCTTATGTGTCAGCAAAAATACATTTCCGGTAATGACATTTAAAATGAAAAATCAACATCTTAAATCATTTTTATGCAATGATGCACATGTTCCGACAAACTCACGTAGAGCCATAAGCGCAAGCTTGGTGGAAAGTACAGTATGTAAAAGACAGCGATTGTCCAAAGATTGTCGTCATTTTACACTTAGAATTAATGACATAAAGTGCAATCTGTCTACTGCAAAGCAGAACTGCTTATTTCCCCATATACTGTACTGTACATAATTATGTTTGGTTACTACACACATAAAAATGAGAAAGATTGGGTTACTTTAACCAAAGGTTAGGTTGATTATTTCGAACCAGCGGATTGGGACTTTGGCGGACCGAATAGCTGAAGTCGTCATTTTGGTCGCACTGCTGACTTTGGACGGATTGAGGTTCTGTTCAGGGTGCACCGATAGAAAACAAGTACAGTACATTCATTCAGAGAGAGCATCTGTGTCTTGCTCTCAGAAAATGTTGGTAATAATTGATTGATTTATTTATTTAACCACAACTGTACTAATAACCTGGTAACTCATTTGTTGGTATGTTTAATTCATCAGTGCGGGATGTTTTTACCCCTTGTTGGATCAAAAATGTGACCCATCATGCTGGGTCAAATCTTCACCCCAGTGTGCTATATTTAGAGATAACCCAGCATTGGCTCAGTCCTTTTTGGACCCCTCGCTGGTTGAACTATTTCACCCAACTTGGGTTACTTTTGACCCAACGGTTTTTTGGAGTGCATAATTTTTAGGGCAAGCTAGAGAAAAATTGTTGTAGGCTTTGGTGGAAGGCTGGATCTGAACCGAAGACCTTGAGTCTGATATCCAAAACTACAGTAACTGTGACTTCAGCTCAAATTTTTTTCTAATCCTTGCATTAGAGTTTCTGAATGTGCGGTCCACGGGTACACCAATCGGGTGTGACACTGCCTCAAATTTTCAAATACTCTACATACTCTCTAACATTTTAGGTAACAATTCAGCATTGTATATAAAGTCTCAAGTAGAAAAAGGATTTACCTTATTTCCTCCAATAGTGGCCAACCCTCAAATCCCCCAATTGCGTCTGTCACATCAGCAGTGAATATACTTCCCAGTCAGAAAAATAACATGTCACCACTGTAATTACCGGAACCTCACTCTGTAGAACCTTTTGTTCACACACAGGGACATCCGCTACTTAATTACGGTGCCCATTTAAATTCCGTTGCTACCTAAAAGAGCACCACCGAGTCATGTGAAAATAATTTTAAATCACGGCGAGAAGTCTTACAGCAGAATTGGAGCGGATCGTGTCATCTGGTTTATTATTTGTGATTTAAAAAAAAACGCAAGGTGCAAAAAAAAAAAATGTGTACAGCAAGAAAATCAAAGTTCAAGAAGAAATAGTTCACGTATAGAGAAATAATTTAAATTGTACAAAATCAGATAAACAAAATTGTCAGTTAGGACTGTCACTATCTAATGAATTTAGAATCAATTATGCTGACAACTTTTCCATTGAATAATGAATGACTCAGATGGGGGATGTTGCGTCCACAATGTGACTTGCAATATATATGTATGCAATGTGCAAAAGCTTGATTTAAAAGTAAATGTAACAAAGGTGTCTTAACTCAATCGTTCAACTCGTTTGTGATTCTTCTTGCACTGTTTTGGAGTCTGGGGTCTTTTGACTGTTAACAGCTCCTCCCTGATTTTCGTACAGTGCTTAGTCTGCTTATGCCTTGGGCCAGAATCTGAATTGGTAGCCTGTGTTTTTATTGTTAAAACAGTTTTCATCTGAACACGATTGAAAATCAGGAGTCAGACTGTCTTACTTGTTCTAGTGTCAACAGGCCATCAATGTTGGAACCTTCTGCTGGCCCTCTGCTGTGTTGACGAAAATCAAGAAGCTCCTCGTCTGCCTCTCCAAGATCACATTCCTCTTCATCTTCCTCTGTGTTTGTTCCTTCTTCCCACCAGTTAGCAGGGGGTAAGTGTTGCCCTTGCTGAGCCTTCGGTGTGTTCACAGTGACTCAGGGAGCCTGTTTGACAAACTCGTGAGTCATACGGGCCTAATACGTCTTTAAACGCTTCACACCATTGCAGGATTTAGAGGAAATGTTGATTTCTTTCATTGAGCAACCCTGTCATCCTGTCATATGTGCAGGCAGCCCCCCAAGCATTGTGGACCTCTGTAAATGGGGGTGGGCATCTTGATAAACATCGGCAAGGACGCTGCAGGCTCAGGCAGTGTCAGCAGGTTATCATACTTTGAGGTTTCTGTCATGTTGCTTTTCACACCTCTGCAAAAATTATTGATGTTTGTTACTGTAATTGAGAAGAGCTGTTTCTTACACAGTGGGGACTCTGTGGTTCAGGAACATTTCTTCTGCAGTGTTGCTTCACTATAGACATTTTTCCCACAGCAAATAAATGTAGGTCAAACTGTTGCGGTAATAAAGCATTTATTAAGTCGTTACCGTTGTCCATGTGGAAACAGAAATGCTGTTTATAGTAATATTTAAACAACCGAGGCCCTCGCCAAATGTTACAAATTGCCGAGCAGCTCATTTCGCACGTTGTTGGAGAAGGATAGATTAATTTAGCATGTGGAATGCGATTTATCAAACCGCAATGTAAATTTACAATATGTCTTTTGAGCTTTCAGAATTATAATTGCTATTGATATGCATGCACAGGATCTCCAGATTTTCTTTTGCCATAAAAAAATAACTTTATTTTGTTCTTTGTGTTTCAGCTCACAAAAAAAAAAACAAAACAAAACAAATCTGTTTGGAGATGCATGCTTTTTGATGGACAACAACCATAGCAGGATTTATCTTCTCAGCTCTTTTTGCTTTAGCTTGAGACCTTTAAAAAAGTGATCGTTTCCTCTCAGCATCGAGCCATACTCTGTAAACAGCAGCTCGAAGGGACGTCACGGAAGCTCATCAGCCATAAACCTCTGCCACTTCTCGCCCACTGCTGAAAGTCACCTCTCCTCTCCATCAGAACCCACGGGGCGTTGTGAAATGTGACAGGGCACAGGTCTCGATGACTAATGCATAACCCCCCACACAGAAAACCCATTTAGTGTTTTTTTTTTAAATTTTTTATATGCAATGAGAAGCCGGCCCAGGTGAAAACCTATTCGGGTCTTTATGATGGAGACATTGCGTGCTCTCTCCTCACAGTGTTCGAGGTCAGGCCGGCTGTTTCTGAATCACCGTCAAGAGCAGCATTGGGACACAAGACAGTTTGAACAGAGGAATGATGGCCTGGTCGTGGTTGAGTGCAGCGGGCGCACCAGTGAGCAGGGCATCAGAGAAGAAACAGAAAAGTAGGCAATGTGGAAGGTTGCGAAGTCAAGCGCCAAGGAAGAAACAGACAACAGCTCATTTGCTTCAGCCTTTCTGACATTAGTGCAACCATAGTTCCTGCTTGTTTTTCACACCAGGCATCATATGGAAATGTGTGAACAACCACCAAAGAAAGAGGTGTGATTCAATGACATTTGAAGGTGGCCCTAATTTTATGGATCGTGGCGTTATCCTGGGATATGAGAGTGGAGATCCATTTTGAGAATATGGCACGCTTGCATCATGGATCCCGAAGTCATTGCCAGTGACATGAGTGCATCAAAAGGCTACTTTGAAGGCGCGTGTGTTTTTGCATTTACTTTTTAATGAATCCAACACAAACAATTTCATCAGAATACTGTGCTCATAACAGAATGCTGTGGAGATGGTGCACATCGAAAGTGGACCACACTGCCAAGCGATGCATCGCGCCTGTGATACGCTTAAATTGCAAGTTCAGTCAGCATGTGGAAATGTTCCTCACAATTGAAGAAAAAGGTCAGATGGCACCGATGCTCGCCAAAAATCATCTGGGATTAACTCCAGTTTACCCACCACCTGAATGGGGCCAATTGGAATGCAAGATGGATGGATGACAGGAATCAGTACAGCCCCTAACAGAAGTCCCTCTACTTCACGTTTATCATATTAATGACTATCAATTATTAATCCTTCATATTGTACTTACACCCTCAAACCAAAAACTCTCATTATGTTTTCAAAGTGTCTGGCGCATGAATTTCAGATTAACACACAATCATTCAGAGTAGTTAATCACACTGATGGCTGACCTGAGTCAACACGAATTATCGCAAAGTGTGCGCTGGAGCGGCAATCGTCTATTGTATCAGCTGCCTGTCAGTTCTGGTTATGTTGCCACTGGAGACTGGCGGCGGTCTCGTTGCTCACCTGACACACCTGGCGTCTACTGTCAGGCGGCAGTCTGGAGAGGAAGCGCACAAGTTGCTCAAGGTCATCACAGGGCCACTCACCGCACTCAAGCAATTCAAAACCATTTGGGGATCTGACAGGATACGAAAACAAAAATGACAGACAGTACAAGAAATATCGTACCAATGTCAGAGAGCTAATAATTTCACAAATCACAAATAGATGCATTGAAAAGCAATCGTTCACACTCACATTCACACTTTTAGAGTCTTTAATCAGCCTGACATGCTCGTTTTTGGGATGTGGCAGGAAGACAAAGTACCCTGAGAAAACAACCCCAATGCTTACATTAAAACATCCACCTAGCACAGTAACTGTGACTAATTTCACATGATTTGTCCAAAAATCATTATGCACTACGGGTCATGTCTCTTTGTTTATCCAGGCCGGTGACATATAATGACAGGCAGAACAACGAAATGTTCTTCGACATGACAGAAGGTACAATTAGCCTGTTGCCACTCAGACAACAGAATCATAGCATTGTTTTCTTATGAACAAGCCTGAAGTTCACACTGAGTGCATTAGTGCGCGAGTTGAGATGGGATCATTACTTCATTTTCTGTACTTTTTGTAATGTTCTTGTTTGGAGGTTTTGTTTGCTGTGAATTTTTTCGAATGTAAAACACCAAGCTGGGCACTCTATTGTAGCAAGGGCATGTCGTTGGTATCAAACCCTCTGAATCACTGTAATTCATTCATTCACCCACATTCCAAAAATATGCATGGCAGGCTGATTGAACTCTCTAAATTGTCCCTAGGTGTGAGTGTGGGCGTGCATGGTTGTTTGTCTCTGTGTGCCCTGCGATTGGCTGGCAACCAATTCGGGGTGTCCCCCGCCTACTGCCCGAAGACAGCTGGGATAGGCTCCAGCTCCCCCCCGCGACCCTAGTAATCACTGTAATATATTTTCTAAATCATTCCACTGGGCAGTTACAGCTATACGGACACAAACAATCAGCAGTAGGTGAGGACTTCACGGCGCATCTGTGCTTCCGACATGTTGACACTTTCGTTGTGCACTACATTTAAATGCAATAAAGGTCAAATGAGTCAAATGTGACCACTCCCACAGCAGAGCAGACCTCCCATTTACAAAGCTCCTGGCCTGGGCTCTTCTGTGAAATTAGCGACATTGGGTCTAACCCGCTGCAGTGTTAGGCCACGCGCTGCATGAAATTTACGAAAATAGAGCCCTACACATTAATGCAACATCTTCTCATTCTCATGCAGTATTTTCATTGTTACGTTGAGTTTACACCGAAAGGCCAAGGCTCGCTCGGTTGCCAATACTTTTTTTATGGACTGCATGTTTGATCATACGTGTTTGCATTACTGCTCCAGTCACTAGCCTAAGATGAGGCCTAATCAGGCCGAATCATGACGATGCATTTTGATTTGAGCCTTCCAGAAACAGCAGACGGCCTGTTCAGAACAACACAAGATCACGCTCCAATGGGAACAGTCAATCCAAATAAAATTATAATAGACAAGTAAAGGGTTCATACACCCTATGAACACTCTGTTCTTTATGAATGACAATAAGAGGAGGTGTGTCAACTCCTAATGTAAATCATTAAAGAGTAAAGGAAGACAAAAAGGTGATTCCACCCCAGTCACTGACTCCTATTAAGCGCTAGGAAGTTTTACAAATTTAAATTCAAACTTGCAGAAAGCTGCATAATTGTGACTTGGCTTGCTATTTCAGTGTACTGTATGTGGGTGGTTTCATCTGGCTGTACAATGGGGCATTGTTTTCAGAAGGGTAGTGAACATATAATCATTGGAAACAAGTCCAATTCACTTAGATTATGACTCCTTATCTGTGCCACTCACATTAAGTCATTTGCATAAACAGTTTGAATGTAAAAGTAGAGGCGACGCGAAAGAAAAAAGTATACGCTCAGCCAGGTGACTGATTAGAAACATGTACAGTATTGTTTTGGCAGTTTTTAGGGGGTCCATATTCATTCAAGGATCACCTCGGGAACAAAGTGTCAATTATTTTCATCATCTTAATTGCACTCATTTGTTACCATTTCAAAATTGCATAGAATCGGACACTTAAATAACCCTGCGTGAATGTGTTGTCAAGGAAGAAAGGAGTAACAATATTGCCCCTTTGACTTCTCCGAGAACTTTCTTCGCGAGAGCGTTTTACGATTCTGAAATCTCAACACATCTGTTTATTGTCTAATTGCTTTGTCCGAAGCCCTGTGCTGCTCTGTCAACATGGCACGCAACAAGTGTTGTGCTGGAGGGAAGAACACATGTTCGACAAATCACCATCAAAGCAGCAAATCATCCAAATCGGCACTAAACCACACAACCCCAAACAAGGGACTTCTGTGACTGTTAAAGTGTGTTTTTCATCGACAATCCAATTTTTCGTACACAAGATTCATTTTTCTCCCATCGGCAATATTCATTGTTGTACTGGATTATTTTGACAATCATGAATAAAGACGAGCTTAGTGTTTTGTCACTTGACGCGTTTCCCCCCGGAAAACAAATATCTCAACTGATTTACTGTGTATTCACTGGTCTCTTCACTTTATCGGATGCCTAATTAAACAAAGTTGACTTAGGACAAAAAGCAAATATTCTGCCTTCATAATACTGTATAACCTATTTTTCTGTATCAACAGTATTGAATTTTGCAGTTGTGTTCAAAGCATTGTCCTATCAGCATTATAAGATAAGAAAAGATAAGAAACCCTTTATTAGTCTCGCAATGGAGAAATTCCCATTTCACAGCAGCAAAGTTATGAAAGGAAGAAGTAGAAGAACAAAACATAGTAGCTGCTGGAAAGGCAATCACTCTCGCGGCACCATCTTGAAGTCAAAATAACAACATAACACAACACATAAGACACAGACAGTCGTGCAATCTTAATCCCTTTTCCTGCATACACTTTGTTGTTTGAAGCAGTTATAGATGAAAGAGGAGAGGATCAAAGTGTCCTTTCACCAGTGGATCAGAGACGGCATGCTGAAAATGTGCACACGTCTGCTACAAGCTAAGTTTTGAAAGCAAACACGAAGCTGTAGCGTCCATTGATGAAAAGAGATTGGCTCACATGTCCTGTCCCACGTAACCCGCTTCAACTCCAAGCCGCGACTCCCAGTTCCACATCCGCATCGGCGCTGACGCTCCTTTCTTCTCATCGTCGGCTCCTCAAGCCTTGCATCCATCCAGCCGCAGACCGTCCAACAGCACCGATCTCTCCGCTGAACAAAGCGGGGCTGTGTAAAATGCTGCCCATTACATATTGTATATGTATTGAAACCTGTGCTAGCAAGCACTTCTTCTTTGCCTAGGTATTCCATTCACCTCACAGGTTTGACGCATCAAGATACTTATTGGACAGCTTGATGTCTGAAAATCAGTCAGAATCTGGCGTGACCACCATTTTCCTCACACACACAATGCAACTGTCATGTGTGCGTGATGGTAGTACCCAATCAAAAAAAAAAAAAAAAAAAAAGCAGACAGCCAGACGAACCAGGAAGTTCTGAACCAAATCGATAAAGAAGACAAAACACACCAGTTGCAGGGGTACGCTGGAAAAACTCAATCCAAAACACAAACAAAGTGCCAGAGAACTAAATACGAGCAAACCGATGAGACAACTCGGAACACCTTGACAAGAAACAAAGGGTTGAAGAAGCTGATTGGTTAGCACGAGGGACCCGGATGACAAGAACAAGTGGAGACCAAAAAGACACACAAGGAAACAAAACCAAGTGTAATCAAACCAAAAATGGAATAATGACGACAACGCGCATCATGCATGGTCATGGATGGATGGCACAACTGATCAGCGAAAGGCAAAGGACATGTGCGGTATTGGAAATGGTTGCCATACCAGATACCAACTGATTTCCTGACCGCCACACGTCTTCCCAATGCTACAGTAAAACTGCACATTGTGTTGTTGCCCGTTATTGTGGGAAGCCTCGAGCCTGATCAATATCTTGACACTCTACAATGGTGAAGTGGATGGTTTATAGTATATTGCAACGGAGAAGCGCTCTCCCTCTCTCTCTTTCTCACACACACAAATTTAGACGGATTTGTAAAGAATATAAGCGCAATAGACTTTTCATGTACAAAGACTTCTTTTTAGACCTTTGCGTTCAACTCATGAAAAATGGGAGCAAAAACACAAGCTTTGTGTTCACATTTTTGTTGAAACGGACCCATTTTTACCGTGTGAAACAGTGAATGTCGCAAATTTGGAGATCTTTGTCATCATAAAATATCTCCATCGTCACCTTCATGCAGAAGTGCTTTTGGGTGTGTAGGGCTCCAATGTGGCCAGTAAAAAGGCCAATAAATTACTCCGTGTTTCCAGCTCTGGAATCGGCCCCATTAGTCTGAACACTGCACTCAGATTGACATCGACTTTGTGTAATATGATTTAAGCAGCAAAATCCCCTCGTTTTAATCCCTCTCATTTTGCGAACATTACTTGACCAAATCCAGAAAGCTGTGGTTGGTCGCTACCTGAGCCCTGAGGTGCTGTGATGTCATTTTGACAGTTGACAGCAAATACAAAATGGTTGCCCACAGACGTGGGTGAAAATGGTGTGGTTAAAAAAAATGCTAAAATAGATTTTGCTGATTTATTCAAACGAACACAATCACGATGCTGTGTTTAGACTCGTGTGGGCACATACAACATCTGATTCTCAAGGAAATTTTGGACTTGACTTCCGCTTTAAATCAGAAATGGTTGACTTTTAATATGTAATGTTTGCTTAGTGGCATCAGAAAGTATTCCAGCATGTTTTTGTTGCAGTCACTTTCTCATTTTGACATTATCTTCGTTTGAGAAATTACTTTGTCCTAAAACAAAGCCTTTTAATAGGAGAGCAGGTGTTGCCCACGCCAGGAACAGGAATATTAGCAAAAACATTTTCACAGTGGCTCCTGCCAGAAAGTAACACATGCCAGCTTCTTCCAAACTCAAAACTTAGATCGTTTTATTTCTCCCGCCATTCCATTTCATTTTTCCACTTCATTTATCTATTTATTTTTACCTTCGGTTTGTGTCGTGACCAAGGGTCATGGATGAGTTTGTCCAGGTTTTTTTTCAGTACCAGTCACTTTAATCACACACAATTACACACTAAAATACACATCACAAATGATGCAGTTAATTACTAACACAGAGAAAACATACTAAACACAGAACACGTGTTTTCTTGCATGTCACACACACACACACATACACACACACACACACACACACACACACACGCGCCTCAGTTTGCTGTGCAGGTGAACTCAACTTCTTTCTAGTTTTCATGATCTAGTCATGACTATTCCAT